>VDFB02386316.1:61062-100234 GCA_007258455.2 Sequoia sempervirens | reverse complement strand
TGCTAAGAGTGGAAGGAGGACGAGGAGTGACAAGATCCTCATTACAAAGGTAACCTAATTGGTCAAAACAAACCCAAGATGGGATTCAATTGTCTTAGTATGGACTATGAATCAAATGAATCCCACTTACTTTAGACCTTGAGTGAAAGGACAATTTAAATTTACTATAAGACATGACGACTTATAAGTCGAGTCAAGGTGGTGGGCATACAACAACGTTTAATGCATAATGTTTATGCATGAAAATATTTGACCAAAGTAATGCATCTATCTCCGCATGTCTCCAGTAGTGTCATACATAGTTGCAAGTGGATCTATAGTTGTGTGATCGTGAGACATTGGGAAGGACACAACACGTGACTCTCAAATGGGTATCCTATGGGATTCCTAATATCTAACCTTGAGCATTATGGAAAGATAGTATTATTTTAGATATTATATTGGTGACAAAATACCTCAAATACTATGCCCATTCATGTTACATGAAACTTGAACTCTAGCAATACCAAGTGGTCAAGGAAAGACTAGAAGAATTTTGTTCTTATGTTTTGTTACATTTATGCTATTACCTTTGGAAAAACAAGGATGGTTGATATTTCCATGTATTGGGTTAGAGAAGCTAATCCCTAGTATTGAAACAATGAGGATATAGGAAATCTATAACTCTTATGTTGGATATGAAATTGTACATATATCTATATTGATTGACAGTGAAAGGTCGAGGAAACCATAGAACAAGACATGAAGTCTTTATAATAGCTTAAGAGATTCTTTGATAATGTTGAAACTCGAAGTAATGCATAAAAGATGTTTGGGTATTGAATCTTGAGAGTAAATGACAGGAAGTCATAAACCCTAGATATTGCAAGAATGCAATAAGGGACTTTTAAAAGGTTTGAAATACCTAAATCTTTACATTACATGTATATCCTGGAGTAAGGATTAGTTCTAAGTTAGTTCGGCTAGAATGGATTTTCTGTATAGACTAGTTGTATCTAGAGTACCATACAGTAAGTATAACTATAGAATGAGATAGTTTCTAAGATGAGTCAGAGGTGTGTGTCTAGATCTAGGATGACCAATCAGAATGATCATACTTAGCTAGAAGGAATTTGGAGTTGTATGGTCAATTGAGTTTTGTAGGACACATCACTAGGACTCAGATGGTGAAACTTGACAATTCCTTATATCTTTACCCTTCATGAAGGGCGGGGCCAGTTCCTCTTAGGAATTGAGTGGGGGATCGCTTGAGTCCGTGGTTGGAGGAAAAGCACTCAGATGATGCTCTCCCTTTGTAGCAGAAGGCTCACCGAGTCTCATGAAGATCGATATCAACATTCCAGATGTAGTGAACTCCATGTTATGGTTTATGATAGTCAACCTATGAGGTAAAACTATTCTTTATGCTAAGTGTAGTTTATGTGATATAAATGAAAAGTGTAAGGACTTCTCTTAATTCTAGCTATGACTACATATGAATACAAGTTTGAATTTATTTGGAAAAGTTGTACTTTATTCTTGTGCTTATGCAAATGTTTTTAAAAGAAAAAGAAAATAAAATTCTCTCATGGTTACTAAGTTTATTTACCTTCTAGTAAATTATTGAGTATTAAGAGGAGGGATGTTATAGAAGGTATGTGGGAAAGGTTCTATTGATATGGGGGATGGAACTCTTAACAATGTACTTTGTGTTCCTTCTTTGACATCAAATCTCCTTTCTATTTATCAAGTTACTCATAGTGGACAAGCTAAGACAGTTGAGTTCACTCCTGATGAAGTCTACATAAGGGACTTGGAGACTAGGGATATCATTGCTATTAGGATGGTTGATCATTCATCTCGTTTGTATTCCTTTTCACATTTTGCTTTAGCTGCAAATAATGTTCCTTTGATTGCATATCACACTCATTCATCATGTGTGAATCATGTTTGTGGGAAGTTTGGTCATCTACACCTTTGTATTCTAGAGACTAGTGCTAAGCTTTCTACTCCTGCTTCTTCAGCTATCGATGCTTCTTTTCAGCTGGATGATCATAGTTTTTCAAATCTTGCTTTGTGGGATGAATATTTGACAGGGATTTCTAACTTGTTTGTCGAGTCTCATACTGTAGATTGTTAGAATAATATATTCATCATTTTAATGGTCAAATGTAATGTTTTAGTTAGTTTAGTTTCTACTATTTCTACAGTAGTCTGTAACTAGATAGACATCATAAATGTCTATAGTGTTTTGTATCTTTTATATATTGTAATCTTCTTTTTTCTATTAATAGAAGAATGCTTTACCATTCACATTGTATCAGAGCCGACTAGGGTTTCTGGGCACCTTTGTTTTGAAATATTTCATGAGTTTTGAAGGAGCTGTAATTTGAAAAATTCTAGGGAATGCTTTGTCTTAAAAAATCCTGTGATTTTCTTAAGGGTTTTTTTGTCACATCCTCTCTACCTGGGTGTCTCTCCTATTCACATTTTTTTGTTTTCTTCTCTGTGTGCGTCCTTTTACCAGTATCTGGGCGTGATTTTCATCTAAAATCCCATGTTATTTCTTGCACACAATTTTCTTAATCGCGTTTTTTTTCTCCTAAGCTTGCACGTGACTTCCATAGGCCGTGTGACTTGGTTTCTGCCCATTCGCGTTCTCTCGTGTCGGCCCTTCTTCAACCCGCGACGGGCCATTTCTTTTGGCTACATTTTTTTTCAGAATTGTGAGTTTTTTGTGTTGTTTTTTCATGTTTCGGGCACGATTTTTTGGTCGCGCAACTGCAAAATTTCTTTGGCGTGGCCTCCATTTCCTCCGATGTGTTTTTCTTTGTTCCTGGCTTGTGTTTTTTTTCCTTTTTTGGGAATTTTTCTTTGATGTGATTTTCTCCAAAAAAAGGGAAAAACCTGCATTTTTCTCTGTTTTAGGAGATGACATAGGGTTTTTGTTTCTCTGGCATGATTTAGTTCACTTCTTCACACATTTTTACGCGATTCTGGGCATTTTCTAAATTAAAAAAAAAAATCAACCCAAGGTTCTGCAAATTTTGGCTAGGGTTTTAACCCTTAGTTTCAAGTCAATTTTTTTTTATTGCAGATTCTTGGTCAGTTTTCCGAGATCTCAATGAGGTTATCGTTATATTTTTTTGGGTGTCTCAAAGTTCATGCCTTGATATTTGTGCAAGTGGGTGCTGACAAAATTTTCTAGGTTTTCAGCAACATTTTCTGGGTACTCTTCAGATCTTCTATGTTTTGTCTTCAAAGTGCCTTGAAATCTGTCCTAGGGTTTCTGCTTTGAATTTGTGCTATTTTTGTTTTCATTTTTCCTTCACTAGTTTGACCTCAATGTATGTGATGGAATCTCTGACAAATATAATGCTCAAAAGCAACCAGAAGTTCAATGGGAAGTATTAGAACACCTGGAAGCGACGCATGATTACGATCTTTGAATATTGTTGCTTCGATCAAGTCATTTTGGGAAACTCAACTTGTTCCACTATAGTTAGAAAGGACCAAGAAAAATGGGATGAATGCAACTGGGAAGCCGTCATGCTCATCAAACTCTCAGTCACAAATGAGCAGCTACCTCAGTTACCGTTTGGAAAAACTGCTAAGGAAATCTGGGATCATATGAAGGACCTTCATGAAACCTCTGACAAGAGCCGTGCGTTCTTCCTAAAGAACATGTTGTTTTCTATCATGATGGATGAGAAGACAACTTTGCAGGCGCATTTGAATAAGATCCAGGAGATCCGAGATCAGTTGGAGGGAATTGGACGAACAATGGAAGAAAAGGGCATGGTCGTCATTACTTTGAAAAGTTTGCCTAAGTCTTATGAACATTTCATCAAGACTCTCAACATTACGTCTGCTAATGTTGATATGAATTTTCTGAAACTGTGTACTATCCTCTTGTAGCAGGATCACTAGAGACAACAATTTGGAAGCAGCTAAGTTTTACCACCTCCCACCCTGGGGGCAAGTCATTTTCTCTACCGATATTCTACGCTGAGAACAAAGGGAAGGCGCAAACTTCTTAGCTAAAAAGCTCTGGTTCTTCTCAAGATAGCAAGAAGAAGAAGAACGTTCAGTGCAATTATTGCCATAAATATGGTCACATGAAGGCTGACTGTCGCATTCGATTGGCTTTGAACAAAAGGAAGCGAGGGAGGAGTCTCAATAAGAGAGTAAATAGAGGCGCAAATGACGGAACGACTGCTGGATGCAAATTCGAGGTAGCTTGGCATTATTGATTCAGGGGCTTCTCGGCATTTTACTCATCATCGGGATTGGTTCACCAAATATGAACCATTCTCTGATTCTATCATTTTTGGAGGAGGCAAAGAGTACACAGTTGTTGGGAAGGGCACTATCCAGCTTCACTCAAGAGGAAGAAATTTACTCTTTCTTGATGTTTACTATGGAATATTATGTTCTAGGCATGGAACATAACCTCCTCTCCATCAGCTAGATCATGAGGCATTCTCCCCAATTGGATGTTGTTTTCAGTTCGTCCACCTACAACATCATTGATAGGGAGACTCGTACTACGATAGCTATGGGGCTTGAGGATCATGGTCTATATAGACTTGCTGATTCTGGTGATTCTCAAGAGCATGCTTTGGTAGCCAGGAGTACTTCCATCAACAAACTTTGGCATCAGCGTTATGGGCACTTGAATGTGCACTATCTCTCTCAATTGTCTCAGGAGGGTTTGGTTGCTGGTCTACCTGAGATCCAAACTCAAAATCATGGAGTTTGTGGACCCTGTCAAGCTGGGAAGCAACATCGGACACCATTATCGAATGGTGATTCTTGGCGAGCCTCCAAGGTACTTCAACTGGTTCACGCTGATGTATGTGGGCCAATGAATACTTCCATCTATTCTGGGTCGAAAAGAACATTTGTTTGTTGATGATTTGATCAAAATATTGGGTGTATTTTTTGAAACATAAATAAGATGTGTTAAATTACGTTTTTAATTATAAGGCCTTACGTTGAGAAAGAATCGAGGTTCAGTTGTTATAAGGTGAGGATAATGGTGGGAGTTTTTCATTGACTAATTTTTCTTCTTTTTATTATACGACATTAAATGCCAACTCCGCCACCATACCTCAAAAATGGTGTTGTTGTTAGCGTCGGGAATCACACCATTATGAAATGGCTCATTCTATGCTGGAGTATAAAAATGTACCTAAGAAATACTAGGCTGAAGCAGTTTATACTGCAGTCTACCTCCTGAATCGGTCACCTACATAGGCCATTAAGAAGATGACTCCTAAAAAATCCTAGTCAGGACGTAAGCCTAAGGTGGGCCATCTAAAAGTCTCGGTTCTATAGCTCATCTATGGATTCTAGAAGCCAAGCGTACCAAGTTGGACTCCAAGAGCCAAACACTTATGTTTACGAGTTACAACGACAATCACAAGGCATACAGGTTGATTGATGTGGAGACAGATCATCTCATATTCTGATGAGGGTGTTCATCTTCCTCTTGGTTCCCCTGATGGGAGGGCTTCAGAGCATTCTAACTCTGAAGATGAGGAGTCTACCAGTCATGATCTAGCACCACTTGATTTTCCTCAAGATTCACATCCAAATGACTTTGTTCCATAAATTCTAGGAGATGTTGTTTCTCCAATTTCAGATGTTGGTACTTCAACTCGTCGGCCTAAGTGGTGGCTCAAGACTATCATAGATCTTCATGATGATGAACTCATTGAAGGCATATCAACTCGTAGAAAGAGCAAGCAAAAAAACACAGTCAAATTTGATCTTATGGCCAACATCCACAACATCTATGAGCCTCAAACATATTCAGAGGCTAAAGGAATTCTAGAGTGGGAAAAGGCTATGCAAACAAAATATCATAGTCTTTTGAAGAATCACACTTGGTTTCTTTCTGACCTTCCTCCTAGGAAGAAACCTATCAACTACAAATGGGTTTACAAGGTCAAGTATCATGTCGATGATGCTTTGGATAAATACAAGGCAAGGTTTGTAGCTCAATGATTCACAAAGCGGGAGGGCTTTGACTATGATGAGAATTTTTCTCCTACTGCCAAGATGAGCACAATTTGTCTTCTTCTCGCTATTGTAGCTTAGTTTGGATGGACAGTTCATAAGATGGACGTCAAGAGTGCCTTTCTCAACGATGAATTGTAGGAAGAAGTCTACATGACACAGCCTCCTAGTTTCAAGGTTTTCGGAAAAGAACATCAGGTATGTAGGCTCGTGAAAGCACTTTATGGACTGAAACATGCTCCTCGTGCATGGTACATCAAGATTGATCAGTACTTGGTTGATCATGGTTTTTAGTGCAGTCCTTTTGACAGTAATTTGTATGTCAAACAATCTGGTGATGATATTTTGTTTCTTGTTATGTATGTTGATGACTTGATCATTACTGGTAGTTCAACACATTTGATTGCAACAATCAAATAGGATTTGTGTCAGGCTTTTGACATGACAGATTTGGGGCTTCTTGATTACTATTTGGGTACTGAGGTTTGGCAGACAACTAAGAGTATTTTTATCTATTAGTCTAAATATGCTCAAAGTCTGCTCGACAAATTTTAGATGCAGGATTGCAAACTTGCCTCCACACCTATGGAGAAGGGGCTAAAGTTGTCAACCAACTCTGATTCACCTCTGGTCGATGAAACAACATTCAGGAAACTAGTGGGCAGTCTCATCTACCTCACTGCCACTAGACCTGACATTAGTTTTGCAGTGAGCTACATTTCTCGATTCATGACAACTCCAAAATTTGATCATTGGATTGCAACAAAGCGAGTGCTAAGATATGTTAAGGGCACTTCCGATTATGGCATTCTATATGGAAGATGCAAGGATCCTAAGCTGATTGGTTACACAAACTCAAATTGGGCAGGTTCAGTGGATAACAGAAAATCCACTTTTGGGTATGTATTCAGTTTGGGTACCTGTGCTGTAACATGGACCAACAAAAAGCAACAAGTAGTGGCTCTTTCCTCAACTGAAGCAGAATATCGAGGAACAATTAAGGCAATATGTGAGGCAGTTTGGCTCCATAGGATGCTTTCTGACATGCACATGTCACAAGCAGGACCTTCTCCCTTGTACACTGATAATCAAGGGGTGCTCAAACTAGCCAAAAATCTAGTCTTCCATGAACGCACCAAGCATGTTGAGCTTCATTGTCACTACATCTACAAGTTGGTAGAAGACGAATCAATTCATCTGTAGTATGTTTCGACAGTGGATCAGACTGTAGATATTCTCACCAAGTCTCTGAGCCCAGATAAGTTTGTCAAATTTAGGGGGAAACTTGGTGTTGTTGACATATTGACCATTAAGGGAGGGTGTTATAATAATATATTCATCATGTTAATGGTCAAATGTAATGTTTTAGTTAGTTTAGTTTCTACTATTTCTACAATAGTCTGTAGGTAGATATACATCATAAATGTCTATAGTGTTTTGTATCTTTTATATATTGTAATCTTCTTTTTTCTGTTAATAGAAGAATTCTTTACCATTCACACAAATTTGGATGACACACTTGAGGGGTTTCTCTCCTCTTTGATGATAGTTTCAACACAACTATTATCCCATCTTCATTGTCTTTGGATATTGACATTCATGAGTTTCCTCAATCACTTGATTTATCATGTTTCTTGGTTGATTTTGACCATGATTATGTTGTGGCTTATTCAAGCTTCAAGACTCCTAATCAGTTTTCACAAACACACATGTTGAGACTTCATCCTTTCCTTCCAGTTCGACATGGAGTGGCTTCTTCATCAGCCTATGGATTTGTTTCTTCCCAAGGGAAAACATGTTCCTTGCAGACACTTGGGTCATCTTTTGTTTTCAAGCATTCCTCATCGGCATTGGAGCTTCTTCATTTTAGGGGGGATTAATTGTCTCTTCCTTTCCCTCTTATGGGGGGCTGTTTGTAATGTATATATGTGATGGATGGTGTACTTGGGGGGTATCATGGAGTCCTCCATCTTTCATCACTTGATTGAATCTTTTTCTCTCCTTTTGGGGAGGAGTTTTGTCCCACTAGGTTTTCTCCTTTTCCCCGTTTATGAGAGATTATTTTTGCTTCTATTTGTACATGGGTACCTAACATGGCTTAGTAGCCAGGACCCATTCATGCTTTCATGCATTCATCCATGCATCCTTCATCAATTTTTTAGCTAATCCCTAAGTTGATCTTAAGGGGGGGTGTTGGAATAATAGGCTAATCATCTAATTAATTAATTAATCAGATCATTTTTTACTTTATTCACTTAAGCTAAACTTAGGAATTGCATTTTTAATTATTAGTTTGGCTAATAAAAGCACATGTTGTCTCATTGCATAAGATGGTGACACTTGTGAAAGGCTAATTTAATCCTCACCTAGGGTTTAGATCTAGGGTTTATATATCATTTTCATAAGGATTGATTCTACATTATAATTCATTCAGGTTATTTGCAACAATACAATTTTCAGGCTTATTGAGCACATTCTTGCTTTTTTGATTTTCTCTATTGTGATAGATAATTGCTTGCAAATGATTTCTGGGCCTTGTGGGTTGAATCAACAACTCCTACAAGTCAGACAGCCAATTCACATCAGAGTTGGGGGATTGATACATAACATGGTACAAATTATGCATGGTACCTAAGTCACAAGATTCGAATTCGGCAACAATGAAATTCGGCAAGGAAAAAATTTCGAACAGTATAAAATTCGGATCAAATTCGCCTTATATAATTTTATTTTTTAAAAATATAAATAATAAACGTAAAAGAATATTAATATACTAATATGTTTAAATATATTAACAAAGCTAAACACAAAGCAAAATAAATAATAAATATGTTATAAAAATATAATTTAAAATTTAAATATTATTGATATATAAATAATAATAAATTAATTAAATTATATATTAAATAATAAATATAATATAATAAAAGTTTAATTTATTTATTATTAAATATTAAATTTAACCCAAATTTGTTTTAAAATATTATATTTTTAACCCAAACCCAAATTTAATATCATGTTCTATCGGCTTTGATACATGATAAAGAATATCTGCGACCTGGTTGAAGCTGCGTGGTTGGAGAAAGAGGTCAACTCTGCATACTGAGTCGGCGACTTTGATAACCTCCCTGTCTGCTTGACGCAAAGTCTAAGAAGACCGTATAGGATGCCTTGGATCAGATGATGAAGACCGTCGTCGCGCACAGGCTTTCCACAATCCGAAATGCCGACATTATTGCCGATCACGGGGAAGTGGTCGAATAGGGCTCCCACAAGCATATTCACAGTTGGGGTTTGGTTATTGACAAAGGCCATCCACTGTCATAGTCCGAAGCTCTGTTTTTCTAAATATGTTTTATTTAAAAAACCTATGCCCTTTAATCAAACGAATGTAGGCAAATTTCAACGAATTTTTTATCCTGCTTTGAAGTTCGCCGAATTTCAAATCTCATGGTTGAAATTCGGCGAATGCTGTGACTTAGCATGGTACATTAAGTCACTGTCTAGTTTACAGAATGCTTGGGTTCACTGTTCTCCCATGGACTTTGATGACAAAGAATCAGCTAGCATGGGATCAGGCTCTGCACTCCTAAAAGCTAAAATTGGAAACAAGAAAATAATTTTTTGGGTGCACCATCAAAGAGTAGAGCAGAAAGATGATAAACTGCTTGGATTTGAAGTCAATTCATCTCCTTGATTAAGGCATTAATTTGGATGCAACCATCAAGATACTATAGAGCAGGCAACGGAAGTTTGGAAAAAAGCTTTTGTTGACGGAACTAACAGTGAAAAGTTGTTAACCTTAATTTTTGGCTCACCAGGGGACTGGTGCTTCAGTTGACTGTGTTACTAGTTATGCAGGATCTAGGTCAGTCCACTCCAAGACTAAATACTTCGAAGGTTACACACATTAGTGGAGTGAAAACTGTTCTTTTTGGAGCTAGCAAGACATTTACAATTCCGAGGCAATGCAACAGCTGGAGATTGTAATCATGGAGTCCATTGAGAAAATGTGGCAGTCAAAGAAAGTGAATGCTAAAGAAAAAAGTTGTGCAGGGAAAGAATATTGACACTATCTGCAAAAGGCTGAAGGTTCAAGTGAAGGGAAGTAAAAATGCATGGCAAGGAAGAGCCTTCAAGAGCCCAATTATCTTCGTCGTATTGCAAGAGACAATGAAATCTTAAGAAATGTGGCTGGCAATGTGCTGCCAAGAACTTGGGATCCTTGGTTGAAATAATTGACTCCTAATGGCAGCTAATTTTTTATCGAGATATGTGGGCATTGCATTACAGGAATAGGCCAGTAGGCAGCCACATTTTGACACCTAGTTCCCTTATGTTGTTTCTGATAACTAGCTAGTCCCAGGACTGTATTCTATGAAGATATGTAAAAGACTAAAGTCTGTTATCAAGGAGTTTTTTAGGTCCTCTCTTTAAATGTGTAACTGGCAGTATAAGTTAGATACCCTGCTTTAGATCGCTGATAATTCTGACTGTGATGGAAGACTTTAATGCTTAATGATAATCATACATTCACCAATTATGATGTGGTTTTTTCTCTGATAAGCTCTTGCTTTTCAGATTTTTGTATCTTGTAAATGCTTTTAGGGCATGTTGCCCCATTTTTAATTGACCCTATAAAAACAATTACTTCATACAGTATTAACTTAATTGAAAGATTGGCTTTATATTCTACAATTTGTTAGCGTTTGCTAACTCTCTTGCTGGTTTGTAGGGAAAACACCCTGCTCCGGTTTCAGGTTTGTACCTGCATCCAGTTTGTTCTGGGTATGCGTAGGGGCCTGTTCTGATTTTTTTTCACATTTTTTCTTGTTTTGGCTTTTTGGTCTTCATAATTGACCAGCCAGTCTGAAATCCTAACTGTAAAATGGACCTCAAAACAACTTTAAACATGTATATATGTGGCTATCTGAACTAAATTCCTGCTATTAGGCTAAAATATGTATATATTGCTGATTTTTATATTTTTCTTTGTGTACAGATGTGCCCAAAATGTACCCAAACCAATTTTTTTGTCATGCCAACATACCTGAACCCAAACTGGTAATTTAGTTTAATAACCATGAAAAGTACATTTCTATTGGTTGTGATCACCGATAATTAAAATTTGAAATGAGGTACATACTTTTAAGGAATCCCATATAGAATAAGCCCAGGGCCTTAGGATGTAGCAACCAGACACATCATAATATTCAATCATTTCACCTTGAACAACGACCTGCACTAACAGAAAAAAGATATTAATGCAAATAAAGAATATGGAATTGCCTAAAGAACAAAAAAATTAGCTAGTATATCACAAATATCGAAAGGAATAAAAAGCTTGCTAAAAATCAAGAAGAAATATGAGCCACCTAAAGCTAACAGTTAGATACCAAATAATAAAAAGTTGTTGATCCAGTAAGCATGTTCAGAAAAGCCATTACTAATATTAGGTGAAATCATTTTTGCTTGGTTCCTGAGAACGACCATCTGTGTACAAATTAATAGTAACTTCTGAAAACGACTAAAATACCTCAGAATACCAATCTCCAAAGTTTTCATCTTTTTTAACCGAAAGCCCCAAACCAGTATCTTTCTTCACTTCCTTCTTTTTGGCTGTAAAACGGGCCAAAGGCACAGTGTTTACAATCCAAACTTATTAATTCCAACAAATGAGTTTAGTGATAAATCTGGTGAAAAGAAACGATGCTACAAAGCTACAGAAAACAATCATCTAAATTAAGAGAGAATTAGTTCTCACCTATAGGCTTCTGAACTTCCCTGTTCGCCTTTGGAGCCTTTTTTGGTTTGATTTTCTTCTCTCCCTTGACATTGTCTTTTATCTCATTGCTTGTCGAATCATTATTTGCACTTGGACTATCAATTTCATGGTCAACTCGTGCTACTGAAATATCCTTAACTGCAGAATCAATGGTTTCCTGCACAACGAAGAAGATTCAAAATATTCATCTACATGGAGTAGCTAAATAAACAAGCAAAAGAATAAGAGGAATGGTGCGAGGTTTTTGCATTCAGCGTTACTCAAACAGGGCGAAACAAGTTCTGAAAAGAATACAGAATAAAATAGAGACCCTACACTGGTAGACATGTTGAGCGTGGAAATACGACGGAGTGCCTGCATTGACATTGAACGGAAGGAGGCGCGTAAGTAGCTCTTAAATCCTAACATCGAAACTATTCATTCCCCTTACTCTGCAATGAAAACATGAAATTCCGATAAGCTGTGAAGAAAAAAATCAAATCCATTCCAAAAACAAATGAACCTGAAAAGCTCGCGTTGCACAAAAGCTTTCAAAAGATACACGCCGGTTAATGCCTTGTGAAGCAAGTCATCGATAATTATTTTAACCCTAGGTCAACACCGCGTTCGGCCTTGTTTTGTATTATTTAATCGGAAGCCTATCTTTTCTACGTAGTTTGTGATGAGTCCTTGCGGGGGCTTATGATACCATCTGTTTCTTTTTTCCCTCGCTAAATTCTTCAAGTGTCGTAATGCCTCGATTTTACAAGCGATGCCCTTGTCGATCTACGCTATCATATGCTGCACCTTTTTGTTCTCCTTCGATGTGGGGCCCAGTGTGTCTGCCGTATAGCAGCAGCGAGGATGTGATTCGGAATGAGCTCGCGACTATCATGCGACTGCAGTCTAGACTTTTCAGAACCAGAAGAACCTGTTTGCGACTCCCGAAGCCCTCGTTTCACAGATCATCTCCTGCCAAAGAATAGAAGTTTGCAGTATTAGGGAGGCCAAACTCACGAAATGAAACTGAAATCACCTTTGTTAAACAACAAAATCACACTGACTCCATTAATTTCTTCTTCTTGTTTTCTAATTCTTTGCTGAATTTGTTTTCTTCTTGTGTATTTTGATCCTACTGTATTTTGATCAATTGATGAGCTAAAGGGGCTCTATAATGAATGGTTCATAAGGCACAACACTTGCTGAAGGTTTTGCAAATGGGGTAACAACTCAAGCGGGCTTAAACTTAGAGAAAACTCCCTAGTTAAGCGCGCTTGAGCTGGAGCAGTACCGGGATGGGTGACCTCCCGGGACGGACCAGTGCTTCACCTCTGTGAGCATCACCTAGATGCAATGAGTGCTAAGTGGACCATTCGATATCATGAGAGATAGGTTCCGGTGAACCACTACTCATGAAACATGGGTCAATGAGTTTGACTTGAAACTACGGTTGAATCGATAGCAATATCATGGTGACACGCTACGGAAAAATACTCCTACTTATAAATTTGATGAGCTAAAGGGGCTCTATAATGGTGGTTCATAAGAGCTGTACTAGCGAAGGTTTCCACCCAAATGGGGTAACAACTCAAGCGAGCTTAACCTTGGAGAAAACTCCCTGGTTAAGCGCGCTTGAGCTAGAGCAGTACTAGGATGGGTGACCTCCCAGGACGGACCAATGCTTCACCTCTATGAGCATCACCTAGATGCAATGAGTGCTAAGTGGACCATTCGCTATCATGAGAGATGGGTTCTTGTGAACCACTACTCATGAAATATGGGTCAATGAGTTTGGCTCGAAACTACACGGTTGAATCTTGATAGCAATATCATAATTTGACACGCTGTGGAAAAATACCTCCTACTTATCAACTGATGAGCTAAAGGGGCTCTATAATGAATGGTTCATAAGGCACAACACTTGCTGAAGGTTTTGCAAATGGGGTAACAACTCAAGTGGGCTTAACCTTGGAGAAAACTCCCTAGTTGCTTTGAGTCGAGCAAAGATCGATGTGGGTGACCTCCTGAAGGACCGTTTCACCTCGCGGAGCATCACCTGTGATGTACGAGTGCTATGGACTATTCGATATCATGAGAAATGGGTTCTTGTTGAACCACTACTCATGAAACATGGGTCAATGAGTTTGACTCGAAACTACACGGTTGAATCCTGATAGCAATATCATAATTTGACACGCTGTGGAAAAATACCTCCTACTTATCAATTGACGAGCTAAAGGGGCTCTATTATGAATGGTTCATAAGGCACAACACTTGCTGAAGGTTTTGCAAATGGGGTAACAACTCAAGCGGGCTTAACCTTGGAGAAAACTCCCCGGTTAAGCGCGCTTGAGCTGGAGCAGTACTGGGATGGGTGACCTCCCGGGACGGACCAGTGCTTCACCTCTGTGAGCATCACCTAGATGCAATGAGTGCTAAGTGGACCATTCGATATCATGAGAGATGGGTTCCAGTGAACCACTACTCATGAAACATGGGTCAATGAGTTTGACTCGAAACTACACGGTTGAATCCTGATAGCAATATCATAATATTCTCCTCTTCAAACAAGGCTGCTAACAACAAATCCTATCTACCCACACCTTTTTAGGGATTTTGCATCTTCCCATTTCACATCTCAAATAGTATGAGAAGGTTTTTATTTTTGTTTACACACCTCAATGACCCCTTACATGTTGACTAGTATAGCCTCTCGGCATAATTACCTAGCCTCCATATGTATTCTAAGGAAAACATATGTTTACTTAATTGACTGTAGTTTTTATAAGTAAGAGGTATTTTCCACAGCGTGTCAAATTGTGATATTGCTATCAGGATTCAATCGTGTAGTTTTACGAGTCAAACTCATTGACCTATGTTTCATGAGTAGTGGTTCACAAGAACTCATCTCTCATGATAATGAATGGTCCATTCAGGACTCATTGCATCTAGGTGATGCTCATCGAGGTGAAGCATTGGGCCTTCCCGGGAGGTCGGCCTTCCCGGGAGGTCACCCATCCCATGTAGCTTTTATATTAGAAACTCGTTAGACATTTGAATATGTTCCAAAAGAAAATTGTTTACGAGGACACATTTTTCCATTATATGTTAGTTTAAGAAGATTGATTGAAATATTTTTATGAGTATTATATATTAATTATAAAAATATTATGAGTAAGAACAAAAGGTTATTATAAAGATTAAAAAAAATTAAATAATTTATATAAAATATGTATTTTTATATAATACAAATGAAATTATATATAAATTTAATTACAACATATTTTAATAACATTTTGTTTCCACAGTTCATGATATTAGTATGCAGATTTTTGGAAAAAACTGTGTGCAATTTTTACATCATCAACGTTTCGAATCATACTCCATGATCCATCATCAGGATGATAAGCAGAACAGAGAGGATCATGGAGTATGATCCGAAACGTTAATGATGTAAAAATTGCACACAGTTTTTTCTAAAAATCTGCATACTTACAACATATTTTTATATAAAATAAATGAAATTACATATATTATAGTTATAGGTATTTTATATATTATATTTTATCATAGAAATTATTAAATATAAATATAATACATAATATATTTTTTATATAGTACAAATAAATATGACTTAAAAAGAGGAACAAAGAAATAAAGAGAAAAAAGGGAAGAGAGAAGTCATAGAGGAAAAATAGAGAATGAGAAATATATAGAGGGGAGAAAGAACAAAAGAGAGAGGTAGAGAGATAAAGAGAGAGTGATGGAAAGATAGAAAGGGGAGGAGAAAGAGAAAAAGATAGATAGAGGGGCACAAAGATATGTAGAGGTAGAGAGGTATATAGAGAGGGGGGATATAGATTGAAAGAGAGGGGAAAGGTAAATAGAGATAAAGCATGAGAGAGAAAGATAAGAGATATAAAAGGAAGAAGAGAGAGAAAAAGAAATTAGCCTTTAATTAGTTGTTTTGTTCAAACAATCCAACGATGACATATGTTCTTTGGGAGTTATGCTCAATGTAGCATGTTTTTTATTAGATAAGTAGGGAAGGGCCTTGATCCCATAGTTACAGAAATAGACCAAAGAGTAGAGAGAGGTGGGAAACAACACCACCATCTAACCAAAAAACAGCATCAGATTTAGCACGTAGGCCAAACTTTAAAAGTATAACCATTTTCCAACCATTATCAATCAAAAACATAAAGCTTTTACCAGCATACTTCAATCTATGAAGGCCATTAATTAAATCAATAGTATTCTAGGTGGTATTCTACCATAATCTATAGAAATTAACAGAATAGTCCCATATATGATTAAAACACAAAAAACCCATCAAAAAATAGCAAAGTAGCAACACAAGCCATTAACTAGCTTTCTTTAAAAGGTCCTCATACTCTCCCATGAGAGCAATGCATTTATGCCAGTTAGGGCCCTCTGTTTCATTTAGCAACTTCAAGGTATCAGTTTTCCCCTATTTCTTCAGTTTCCTAGTAAGCTTCATTTTACCAGAAGCTGCTCCAAGCATCACTCTTCTCATCAACCTGTTAGTTACTCTCATGAGAGTAACTAATGCCTTCGCCATGTCTTTGAATTGTACCTGCAAGAAAGTAAGTCTACTTTTTAAAAACTCATTACTAATATCCTCAGCTTTGTTCTCCATTCCAAAGAACCCAACATCCTGCTCATTCCCGACCTTAATCTTATCCTCAGAAGGCTCCACTTGCTCCTCCTCTTTTTCCTCCTTCGAACCATCCTCCCACATCTCATAGGCAATGTCCTCAAAATCCAAGTCTTCAGACTCTTCTTCTTCCTAAGCTTCGAAATCTTCACACCCCAGGTCCTCCTCATTCACAAACAATTTTTATTTTCCCTTTTTCTCTTTCGAGGCCACCTTTGTCAGACGAGCCAACCTTCCTCCACTACCACCACTCCCTTGCCCTTGTAAAATTTCTTTTGCCTCCTCCATTTGGTTCCCTTCCTCAGAGATATGAATTACATCTCTAAGATTAATGTCACGTCTGGGTTTCTTAGTTTTGGGGGGTTCCAATAGCAAAGGGGAGTGTTTCCTCTTTTTAGGTGTTGCTCTAGTGAGCTATAATTCAAGGCTTCTCAAATCCTCACTCTTTTGCGACATAGGGGTAGAAGGATTAGACACATTAGCCACAATGGAGTTGCTTTTAGCAGGGATTAGCACACACCTAGCAACAATTGTAGGAGGGTGGCTGGGAATTTGTTCATCAATCAGGAGTTCATCAACATTAGGGTTTTCCTCCTCCAGTTGTTCCACATTTTCCTCATCAGACCAGTCAGGGTTCTCATTCCTAGCATTTAAAGGATTTCCATGAGGATTCAAGGCCAGGGCATATTTATACAATGTGAGCATAAGACCCTAGTGGAGGGGAGGGCTAGCTCCTTTTTCAATGTTAAGTTGTAGGGAGGACAACAAGTAAAATGGAAAATTGATATGCTCCCCATGCCTAATATGGTTTAATAGAGGGAAGTGATACGCATGAACCAACATGTACCAACCCTCAAGAGTAAAATAGTGCATTACAAACAAAATCACAAGAGCAAAAGGAGGAGGGAGTTCAAGTATAGCATACCCATTTTGGAATCGCTTGAGATTTTCGCCTTCATGAAGAAATTTATCAACAAACCTTTTGTAGTCCGCTCCACTTTTTTTAGCAACTTTTAGCCCAAAAATTTTCAAGCCCGTAGCTTCAGCAATGAAACGAGTGGTGACCTCAAACTCACAATGCCTTTAGTGACACTTCCTTTCCTCCAGGAGTTGGTGAATTTCGACGTTAAACTCTCATTGTAACCTTTGAGAGATTGGAAGAACGGGACCATACCCGCATCCTCAAACATCCTCTAGAGGTCCACATTTTGTTTGAGGGCTTGGTAGTTTGGCGGCTCTGTTCTTTTCCTTGGTCTACCCATTTTACTCCTCTGCAAATTCTTATGTTGTGTTGGGCTTTTCTTCATACTCACCCCCATAATCTAGTTTCTTCCCTTAATGTAACTAGCACTCAAACACCAAACAATACTCAGAACCAATATAGAATGACAATTCGACAAGTTTCTTATTAAGAAAGCCAACTTCACATTTCTCATAACCCAAAAATCATCATTAATCTTGCAAGAATTTACATCCTTAATTAAATTCATTCCTTTCCCCGCTATAGAAATACAGGGATTACTGACAGAGGGCTTTTCGGCACACATAGAAATGTTAACCTTTATCAAATCCAATAACTTCATGTGATTATTAAGCATTATATTTAAAGGTAAATTAATAAAACTATCTCCTTCCAAGATCCTCCTATACCATCTCGTACTCCAAATGCCATCATTACATAGAAATCTCAACGACACCACTTGGTACTCATTAGTCCTGCATACAACTAACCTATCAATTTTGCATGTGATATTCATTTTCAAATTTTTGTTTAAGGATAACATCTCTTAAAGTCGATGGCATGTTTCCATTGGTCCAATGTGTCCATCCCCTGCACCTCAGCGCCACATTGGCCACACAATCAATAGCTTTGTTCCCTTCCCTATACACAGATTGAACCTGACGGATGTTATAAACTTTTTAATAACTTTCCATTTGTCTATAATATTTTTTATTTCCCATGGAGGAGTAGTTTCTTCATTTAGGATGTCCACAATTAGCTCAGAGTCCCCTTCAATGATGACATTTTTGTACGTCAGTTCCTTTAGAAAATTGAAACCTCCAAGAGCGGCCATTGCTTCAGCTTTGTTGTTAATTCACTCCAAAACCCATAATACAATCACATTTACTATTTCTTACCAAACCTCCAACCCCAGCTTGTCCCGAGTTGCCTTTTGAGCACCCATCAAAGTTACACTTAACCCAATCTTTCAGTGGAGGACTCCAAATAGTACCCATTATGTTAAGAATCTTTGACCAATTAAGATTGGTTAAGTCCCTCCTTATTCCACAATTTTGGTTTATCCCCATTTCTTTGTAATTCGGCCAGGTGTTGGAGAAGTTGTATCTTTCAGCCTCAATATTGTCCTTAATTTGGATTTTAATAATCTAACTTACCTCCCACTTGCTTCTCTCCACATCTCTAACAATTATATTATTCATCTCCTTCCATAAACCCTAGGTAACAAATGGAGGAACTTGATTCCACAGGTCCACAATAACATTATGTGAAAAAGGGAAATTTGACCAACCTTCAATAAAAAGCTTCATAGAATTAGGAAACACCCAATCAAAAGACAACAACTACAAAAAGCAAGACCACACTTCCCTCACATAATGTCATTGAAAGAAAATATGAATTATCAACTCCTCTTCCTGCTTATAGAGTGAACACTTGTTTACCAACTGGAAGCCTCTCTTAACTAGGTTGTCAATGGTGAGAATTTTTCCATGGGCAACAGTCCACCAAAAAAAATTAATTTTAGGAACAAGATTCTTTAGCCACACCCTATCCCAGAAGTGATCAGGAACAACACCCTGGGCCCTCACCAGATCTTCGAAGGTCTTTTTAACTGAGAAATAGCCAGAAGAGCTACTTTTCTAGAGCCACTCATCATCCCTTTCTCTATTGAACTACTTAGCCTCCCCTATCAAATTATGCAGATTGATGAGGATTGGATCCCAATTCACCTATCTTTGACCTCTCATATTATTTCTCCTTAATAAAGTGTCGAACTCCTTCCATTTGGGTTCCTCCTTGTCCCAATTTATTTAATCACCCACCTTTTTGCCACAAATTATGTTTAAGCTAAGCTTGAGAGGATTCAAATCATCATAGGCTGACAAAGTGGAATTCTCTATCCAAGGATCCTTCCAAAAATATGTATTATTCCCATTCCCTATTCTCTACATTGCCCCCATCTTAAGCACA
The DNA here is from genome assembly GCA_007258455.2 of Sequoia sempervirens. Lineage (NCBI taxonomy): Eukaryota > Viridiplantae > Streptophyta > Pinopsida > Cupressales > Cupressaceae > Sequoia > Sequoia sempervirens. The sequence goes on along the minus strand of VDFB02386316.1, from coordinate 80,578 downwards.
TTCCTCAACCTCACAAGATGGTTCCATAAGGTTGAACCAAGAGGCAGGTCCAATTGTGAGAGAAAACAACCAAGCTTCTTGTTCCTTAAGTACTTAGCTTGAAAAAAAATTACCCAGTCTTTGGAACCTTCCAGAAGATTCCAACCAATTTTAGTCATTAAGATTTGTTTACCATTGAAATTATTCTCATCCCCGGACCCCCACATCTTTTAGGCATACACACTTTATCCCAACTAACCAAAGATAGTTTGTTTTTTTCTTCCATTCCTGACCACAAAATTTTTCCCTGAATTTGATTAATCTTCTCCCCAATATGAGCAAGGATTTTAAACAAGGATAGGTAATAAACTAGAATATTTTGAAGAGAGGCTTTAAGGAGTTGAATTTTTCCCACCAAACTTAGAAGCTTCCCCTTCCATCCTGCTAGTTTGTTTTGAATTCTCTCTATCAATTGGTTCCAGTAATTATTCTCCAATTTCTTAGAAAATAAAGGGAGTCCCAGGTAGGCATCAATTAAGTCAACTTCCTGACATCCCAAAAAAATTCACTCTATCCTTTATCTGTTGATCAATGTTGAAGAAATAAACTTTGCTTTTTTCATAGTTTATGCACTAACCAGAAGCGACAACATAATCATTGAGGACCTATTTCCATAAACCTGCTTCCCCAAACATTAGAGTATCATCAACAAACTGTTGATGGCAATCAAGCCTGAGAGAGGAGGCAGCTTTCACACCTTTGAGAGATTATTGACTAAGGATATGATAAATTACTCTTAAGACCTCTTCAATCTGCCCATTGCACACTTAAGAAGGAAAACAAATAGAGAGGGGAAGAGAGGAAGAGAGAAGGAAGAAGGTGATAGAGATAACATACAGAGAGACAAAGAGAGACAAAAGAGAAAGAGGATAAGAGAGACAAAGAGAGATATATAAAGATAAAGATAGAGATATAGAGGACTAAAGAGGCAGAGACAAAGAGATAAAGATAGTGAGAGAGATAAAGAAAGAGAGAAGAGGAGAGCTATGGATAGATATAAATTCGCATAGAGAGAGTAAGATAAAGAGATAGAGAGATAAAGAGAAATATGAGAAAAATATATATATAGAAAGAGGTAGAGAGATCGAGAGATAAAGCGAGATAGATGAAGATAAATCGATATAGTAGAAGAGAGTAAGGGAGTGAGAGATAGGAGAGAGAGAGAGAGAGAGGAAAAGAGAAAAAGATAGATATAGGAAGAGAGAAGGAGAGAGAAATATAGAGAGAAATAGGGGAGAGGGAGGAAAAGAGGGATTGAGAGATAATAACATAGAGATAGAGAGGGAGAAAGAGATATAAAGAGCTCCCTCTCTCTTTCTCTTCCATCTCTCTCTATATGTTTTCTCTCTATATATCCTCTCTCTATTTCTCTCTATATAAATTTATAACTCTACCTTTCTATCCCTCCATCTCTTCCTCTCTCTTTGTCTATCCCACTTCCTCTCTCCCTCTAGATCTTTATCTCCCATTATTCCTCCCTCCTTCCATCTTTCTCTCTCTCTTCCTCTCTCCTTCCATCTCTCTTTCTTTCTCCCTCTCTATATATTTATCTCTCTCTTATTCACTCCATCCCTCCCTCTTCTCTCTCTCGACCTATCTCCCTTTCTCCCCCTCTTCTCTCTCTCTCCCTCATCTACATATCTTCCTCTACTGATATCTCTCCCTCTCTCTCCCTCTGTCTCTTCATCTCTATTTGTTTATCTCTACTTTTTTATGTTTGTTTGTCTATTTGTCTATCCCTCTCCCCCTCTCTCTATATCTCCTTATATCTCTATCTGTCTATCACTCAATTTCACCATCTATATCTCTATCTATCTCTCCCTCTCCCTCTTCCTCTATATCTCTTTTATCTCTTCCTCTTTATCTCCTATCTCTCTTTATCTAAATATATCTCTCTCTATCTCTCTCTACCTCTCTATTTATTTGTCTCCCTCTTCCTCTCACTTTATCTTCTTCTTAGCCTCTATCTGTTGAAAATGGAGGTAATTATGTAGCTTAAAACTTATAAAACTATGAGATTGTAGATCTAATTAAGTGTTCTTTGTTACAAATTCTTTGTGTATGATTATCTGTTTAGATCAATTTTACCAATTGTAGAAAGAGATAGAAGATTGTAGAAGAACGAGACAAGAAGATAGAAGTGACACAACATATACGTGAAGAAACCCTTTTGGGAAAAAAAACTTCACCACTAGAATCAATAGTGCTTGTATTATTTAACCTTAGAACAAGATTACAATAATACTGTATCAATCCTTGATTGATATGCTTCTTTTACCTTCAACAATTCTTCTTCACAACCTGCAATAAACTCTCATAAAACTCTCTTCAACTTGTTGCAATTAATAGACAATTACGAGCATTGTAAACTCCAAAGAGTTGATAAAAAAAAAGCACAAAGCTCCTCACAAATATCTACGCCTAGATTGGGCAAGTAGAGTTCCAATGTGTAACATGAAGTCAAAACCAAAGTCTCCTCAATTTAGGCACCCCAAACTAGACACTTAACTGATCTTTGGTCAAGAAAATATCTTCCAAGCTTCTCCTCAAAGTTGGCGCCCAAGAATGGGCCCACTTAATTGAGCCTTGTAAATATCTTCTCATACAAAAGGTGTTAACTCAAAGATGCCAACTTAGGCGCCCAAGGTGGGTCCAAGCCAATCTTTGTTAACTGAAACATATCTCTCCACCAATTCATGCAAACATTATGCATGATTGATCATCCCCACTTACCTAAATGTATCCACTTGTTATTTTTCATGCAACTGAAGTCATTAGTCATGCAACTCAAGTCAACCGAAGTCAACTAGCATTCAACTGAAACTAACTACATGCAACTGAAGATAACTGAACCATAACTGAACTAAACTGAACTAAACTCCACTCATGTAAATATCAATCCCTAATTTGTAGGATCTTTGCATGCATTACTGACTATCTTCCTCTATATCTCTCCATACTTGTGCCATCTCTCTCTCTCTCTCTCTCTCTCTCTCTCTCTCTCTCCCTCTTTCTATCCCAAACTCTTCCTCTATCTCCCTTTCTCCCTATTGCAAACATAATATGAGCTTGTTAGTAATGGAGCATGATTATCTTCTTGATTCAAAGGTTTTATTTTTGTCATGTAAATGTAAGTGGATGCATATTTGAACTGAAGCTAACGCTTCTCCATTGAGACCTTTTTTGCACAAACAACATCATTTGCTAAATGGCCTACCAATTGACATTACGTACTGCACAAATTTATGCAAAAAAGACCAATTTTTTCTTAATTGACCTTCCACACCTCTTCGATGTATCCATTGCACACCAAGGTGTGACTACTAGTTAATAATTATATATTAATGTGTAATGAATATAGTGAAAATGTTTTAAAGGATAATTACTAAGTTTTTAAGAAAAGTCGTGTTATTTTTTAGTGTGGCTCTCCATAGACACAAAAATGGTTTCAACTATCGTATACATTAAATCAAAAGGCTTGGGGATAATATTATACATTGTAAACAAAGATTTTGGCACCCAAGGGCCTATCTAGTCCTTATAGGGTTTTACACCTAAAAGGGGAAAGATGGGCTAAAATGCAATGTAAACATTCAAAGATTAAAGTAATATGGATGCAGTATGCCTAAATGAGATGAACTAAATGCAAAGAACTGATAAATTGGATTGATCATGCATGCAAAACTAAGAAATGCAAAGTGTTTGAAAACATAGTGTTGTATGCAAAAAGACCTAGAAAAATGAATAGAAATGCAAGTGAAACAAAACAGAAAGCTATAAAATTGAACGTGTGCACCTGTAGACTTTTCAAGGATTGGAAATGACTCTGAAATTTTGAAAATGTTGATTTTTAGGCCTAGTGGGACTCATTCGCCATTTTGGGCGAATCAGTCCCAATTCTGGAAAACTGCACCAAGGCCTGTTTTAGCCAAATGGGTATCCAAATCTACAAAAATCTCTAGAAAATAGGTATAGTGGGACTCATTCGCCACTCTGGGAGAATTATTCCATTTTGGTTTCTCTGAAAACTCAAAAATGGAATTTGAAGCTCTCAGTCTGCTCAAGCTGTACCCCTATGTGTCTGGATCCAAAACCTTAATTTTTAGCAATGTTGGTGACTTTTTGTGTAGGTTTTGACCTTGCCAATAGGGAGATGACTTCAAAAAGTTTGAAATCTATTCTTCAATCATGTCCAAGCCATCCAAGCACCTAACTTTTCAATCACACAAAGGAAGATAAAGAAAATGTTGATTGTTAGGGATTGGGGGTTTGCCTTGGTCAAACCCCATTTAGGTAATTAAACTAAAATGATGAAATAAGATAATGAAACATGAAACATGAAACAATGCAATTAGAAACTTGTCATGATGATTGATCTTGAATTGCTGCAACAATGGATGAAGAATCTTTCTCTTGAATGCCTTAGAAGTGGTCTTAAATGCTCTTTAAATGACCTAACCCTAGCTTGCTTGATTTGACAACATGGATGAATGATGAATGAATGGGTGAATTAAATTATTAGGTGAATGAATTAGGGTTAAAGGTCTCATTTTATAAAGAAGTGCCTAGAATAAGGATCATGATCAAGGGCCAAGATTAAATTAGAAAATAACTTAATCAAGGGTGGAGGTTAATTGAGAGAAGAAAGACATGGATAGATAAAGACTTGAGGTGGAAGATAAGATTGGCACAAACAAAGAGGTGATAGGAGAAATAATAAATATTATTTAATTTAGGTGGCCAACATAAGAGAAACAAGTGCCACGTAGTGGCTAGTACTTGCCTTTATAGTATTTTAGATTTAATAAAAATAAATGTAAGTTTTGTTAATGTGAATAAAATTAAATGTTAATATTTATTAAAATTTCGTAGGCTAATGCATGCCTATATTCTAATTTAATGGAATAAAAGATAGTTACATAAATTTATATTAATATTAATAATTATTAATTTTATTTTAATTATACTATATAAAAATCAATTAAATCGTATATAAAAATAATTATATACTAAAATTTTAAATATTATAAAGATAGTATAAATATCAAACAAAAAAAAAAATCAAAATCAAATGATAATATAATATAATTAGAAGAGAAAAATATAATTATATAAATATTAAATTTATCTAATAATTATGTTACATAATAATAATATGTACAATATCCTGATGTTCTTTTTTTATAGGAGACTAAGCTAACTGTTGAAGGTATGATTGGGTTGTTCCTAAGCTGTGGGTGAAGGGCAGTTGTCAGTGCATTGGGGCTCAAGGTAATGCAGGTGGGGTGGCTTTCCTATGGAATCCTATGAAGATTCATCCTCTTTGGTGGGTGTCCTACAAGTCTTCCATCTTTGTGGTTATCTCAAGTCTGGAGTTGGGGGAAACTATTCTTCTCTCAAACATCTACGCTCCTACTGATTTTCATGGTAAGCAATTATTGTGGTCTCATATTAGTTTTGTTCGGAGCTTGGCTCCTTTGTTCCCTTGGATTATTAAAGGTTATTTCAATGCTATTATTGATTTGGATGAGAAGAAGGGTGGTAATGCGAGATTGGAACCATCTGCTTTCCTCTTTCGTGATAGCATCTCTACTTTGAATCTTATAGACATTAAGCCTCATAATGGGCAGTTTACTTGGAACAATAGGAGATTGGGGGAGAGCTGTATTGCTGAGAGACTTGACCATTTCTTGGTGTCTTGCTTTTGGGTTGGTGGAGCGATGTTTGCTAGTTTTGAGATTTTGGATTGGAGGGGTTCTGACCACTGGCCTATTAAGTTTTCTGCTACCTCGGTGCGGGTGGCTCGATCCCCATCTTTCAAGTTCCAGCTGATGTGGTTAAGAGACTCTTCTTTGCAGGTGCACATGGTTGAATGGTGGAGAAGGGGAAGACTTGCTTTTGGCATTGCTATGTATTCTTTTTCTAAACTGCTGCAATATGTAAAATATCAACTTAAAAGGTGGAATAGGCAGTGCTTTGGTAATATTTTTCATGCTAAGGGTGCTACTCAAGCTGATTTGGATAGTATCACTCGAGAGATAAGGGAGTTTGGTCTTACTGAGGATTTACTAAGGGAGGAGGCCCAAGCCCAGAAAGATTTGGAATAATGTGAATTGCGCGAGGAAATTTTTTGGAAACAAAAGACTCGAGTTGAGTGGTTACAGGAGGGTGATAGAAACACCACTTTCTTTTTTAATTTAGTGAAAGCTAGGAGACATGGGAATTCTATGCCTATTCTGGTGAATGATAGGGGTGAGCATTTATCTTCTTTGCAGGATATGTCTAGAGAAGCTTCACAATTCTTTGCTTCTTTATTTTGTGAGGACTCTCAAGAGAGCTCGGCAAAAGAGATCCAAGTTCTCTCTTGTATTCCCTCTTTGGTCTCTAGAGAAATGAATGAGCATCTTTTAAGTATTATCTCATTGGAGGAATTAGAGGCCATTGTTTTCTAGATGAAGAAAGGGAAAGCCCTGGGTCCTGATGGTTTTTTGGTTGAATTTTGGGGATATCATCAAGTTGGACTTGTTGGAGGTGGTTCGTGAGTCTATGAGTAACAAGCAGATGTTGCAGGCATTAAACTCTACATTTCTTGCTCTCATTCCCAAATGTGAGGGGGCAGATCATTTGAACCAATTTCAACCCATATCTCTATGTAATGTGGTGTATAAAATCATCTCCAAGTTGATTGCTGAGAGGCTGAAGTGATGGCTTGGAGGGCTTATATCTGAAGAACAAAGTGGTTTTGTGGAGGATCGTCAAATCCTGGATGGGGTGGTCATTGCTTCGGAGACCATTCACTCTATGGCATCCTCGAAAGAAAAGGCTATGTTCATCAAGCTTGATATGGCGAAGGCTTATGATAGGGTAAGGTGGTCCTTTCTGCAGAAAATTCTTAGTGCTTTTGGTTTTGCTGAGTGGATCCAATGGGTTATGTGTTGTGTTACCTCCACTTCATTCTCGGTTTTGATTAATGGGGAGCCTTCCTCTCTTTTTAGTGCTTCTAGGGGTCTTCGTCAAGGGGATCCCCTTTCTCCATATTTATTTATTCTTCTTGCTGAAGGCCTGGGTAGACTGGTGAAACATCATGTGGAGTTGGGTTATATCCAGGGATGGAGGTGGGGAAATGGTTTGCCTCCTCAGTCGCACCTGTAATTTGTTGATGATACGACCTTAATGGGTCTGGCCAAGATCAAAGAAGCTTCAAATTTGCACAGGTTTTTGGATATCTACCTTGCTGCTTCTGGTCAAAGGATTAATGAAGACAAATCCTCCATCTTCTTCTTTAATACTCTGAAGACTATTCAACAAAGGATTGCTCATATTTTGAGGTTCCAAATTGGCTCTCTCCCTTTCACTTATCTTGGTATTCCTATCTCTGTTGGTAGACTTCCCAGGGATTCTTGGAAAATTATTTTGGACAAGTTCCATGCGAAAGTTAATCATTAGACTCATCAATGGTTATCTTTTGTTGGTCGGGTTCAGCTGTTAAAGTCTGTGGTGCAAGCTCTTCCTATTTATAGATGTATGTTACAAGTGGTGCCTGTTGGTTTTGTGAAGGAATTGGACTCTCTGGCTAGGCAATTCCTATGGGCGGGTAGCTTGTCTTCATCCAAGTGGAGCCTAGTTAAGTGGGAGGTTGTGTGTAGCCCGAGGCAGTTTGGGGGTCTTGGATTGTGGCAGGCAACTTGGTTAGGGTTGGCGTTGGCTGCAAAGCTTTACTAGAGGTGGTGTATGGAGCAGGATCATCTATGGGCCAAGATCTTACCTCACAAGTATATTTTGGGGTTCGGAAGGAGGAGCTTCCCAAGTTTCCTCTGGTGGGGAAAGGTTCTGTTATTTGGGGAACGCTTAAGAAAGGGGCTTCGCTAATCAAGGATGGACTATTTTGGATTTGTAATAGGGGGTTGAGGCTCTCTTTTGGTCTGATTCTTGGGATGGTTTTTCCCTATTCTGCATCAGTACCCTAATTTGGTGGCTTTGTCTCATTGCTTCTTAGAGATTGGTTGGTCAAGGGTGAGTGATTTTAAGAGTTTTTATCCATGTGGATAGGTGGAGGTGGCCAGGTGGAAGGACCCAAGTGATTGGCCTATTCACGGGTTGGATAAGGATTATGTTGTGCTGCATAATATTTTGGTTGGTAGACAATGAAATTCCCTTAGGGATAAAGATATTTTGGCTTGGAGCCCGAATCCCAAGGGTGCTTTCACTATGGCTAGTGGTTATTAGGAGCTTTTATCTCGTAAGTTTGGGGGGGTGGAGGTCCCTTGGTGGAAACATGTGTGGAACAAGTTTTCCTGGCCAAAGTGTAATTATTTTGTGTGGACTTTGGTTTGGAACAAATGTTTGACATGGGAAATCTTCATAGGAGGGGATTCCAGGGTCCCTCCATGTGTGTCCTGTGTGGCTGCAGTGAGGAGGATTCTCCCCATTTATTTTTTAGGTGTTCCTATTCTCTGAGGCTTTGGCATTGGTGGTGGGGTGTTTGGAAACATCCTTGTGTTCATGCATCTTCTCTGGTTGAGTTCTGGGGTAGTCTGGGGAGACCCCCATTCCAAGCCTCCTTTCTCCAGATTGTGTGGAGCATTGGCCCTACGTTCATCCTTTGGAAAATTTGGCCGGAAAGGAATCATAGGATTTTTTGTGGAGATAGGATGATGGCTCAACAGGTTTGGCATAGAGTTGTGGGTATGATCCATGAGACAGTGGAAGCCAAATGTGAAGTGGTGTTTCCGTTGGAAAGAAGTGATGATGAGATTGTGAAGAGATTAGGCTTGCAGGGGTTGAATTTTATCTCTGCATGTGTCAGAAGAGGAAGGAGGGCTAAAAAGATGGTTCAAAGGGTTGGTCGATGGGTGCCTCCTCCGACAGATTTCCTAAAGATTAATACTGATGGTTCCTCTAAAGGTAACCCTGGATCTGCTAGGATTGGTGTAGTTGGAAGAGATTATTCAGGCTTAGCCATTTTCTTGTTCTCCATTCATAAGGGGCAGTATTCGAACAACCTTATGGAAGGACTAGAAATTCTCTGGGCTATTGAGTGTGCTTGTACCTTGGGTTGGCGTAAGATTATTTGTGAATCTAATTCACAAATTATTATTAATATGTTGCTCGAGCAAAGTGTGGCTGAGGCTAATTGGAAAATTGTGTTGGTGGTTCGACAAATCTTGCAGAGATGTGCTACTTTGGAAATGGTGTCTTTTGTCCACATTCTGAAAGAATGGAATAGGGTGGCTGACTGTTTAGCTAAGTGGGCTTCAGAGCACGAGGATGATTGGAGGATTGAGGGGTGGAACCAGTTATCCCCCGGGTATGTTCAGGAATTAGAGAAGGTCATTGCTGATGATATGGAGGGATGAGCTACTGGTGGTTCTTTGGATGGTGGTCTTGTTTTTGCTAGATGTTCTTAGGTTTTCCTTGGTGGGAGCCTAGGGTATCCTGAATCTCATGTACTCTTAATTTCTTGGTTTCAATAAAAATTTTACCCCTTTTTATTTAAAAAATAATAATAATATGTATAATATAATATAAATTTATTATAGTATATTAAATAATATTTATTCATTATATACTATAAATTTAAATAATAATTTTTAAAATTATTTTATATTAAATAAAATATAAATGAAATGAAATGATTATATAATATAATTATACGAAAGAATTAAATAATAATTATTTAAGTATAAAATTCATATAATAGTTTTGTTAAATAATAATATGTATAATATAATTTATATTGAATAAAAAATTAAATCTATTAATTGTCATTAAATTATTTGAAAACTAATAATAATAGAAACTTGGTTCATAATAATAACAATATATGAATTTATAATTATCTATTTATATTAATGAATCTATCTAAATAGATATTTCAAAATATTATGAATATACATATTAAAACACAACAAAATAAATATATAAACTTATAATATTTAATATTACAAAAATAATAAATTTTTAAAAATTAAATTAAAGATTACATAAAAATAAAATCAAAACCATTGGCAATAATTAAAACTTTAAACAAAATATTGGAAGCATGGGGAAGCATATGGGCAATACGTACAATTGTTGTCCAGATCATCAAATATATTTTTCTTTGTCTTGCTATCTCATCGTTTCTTTTATATCACCAAGATGTAAAGAAAGCTTACATTTATAACAGGAGGTGGGGCTAAGTCTTAAGTGGATGCCCAAACAAATCGCACGGCTGTTTGCGGTTGCAATTGGTGAACAATCAAATGATGTTAATCTTTTCAATTTTTTTGGAAAATGAAACAAAATAGAGTAAATTTTGTTTCTTATAAATAGGCAAAATAATAGTTCAACTTTCTCAAAAATAAGAAAAATAATAATTCATTTTTCTAAAAAATAGGCAAAATAATAGTTAACTTTCACTTCTCCTAAAAATCCTCCAACAACACACAAAACTTTTAAACCAATCGTATTCATGAAAACTAATTTTTATAATTTATAAAATTAAATATTTTGCAAGTTCTGAATTTAATTTTTTTCCCAAAAAGTTATTGTTTTTGATTGGTTAAAAGCTAACTTATTAAAAACTAATTAACTAAGAAAAACAAAACTCATTACAATAGCATTGTCTTGCAAGTACTAATAAATAAAATATTAATTTTATTTATTTAAAAAGAAAGGTGAGAACAAATAATGAGATAATTAAATAATTAAAAATAATTATTTATAGGATAACATGCCCCTTAACATTTATAAACAAGATAGATTTTAAATAATGGCGCGAGCGAGCGAAAATCTATAGAAGGGTCGCGTATCCGTTGGGGTGATTCTAAAACGATGGAAGAAGTCAAGCCTCCGAGGAAGGACAGTGGCACAACGAACCAACAGAATCCAGGTCATACCCCTCAGTGGGTTTTCAAAAATGGAAGTTGGGTGGACAAATGCCATCCACACTATAGGCAAACCAAATGTGTAAGATCCATCTAGAACCGTTCAACTAGAGAGAGAGCAAGACAAACCTTCAGAGCAAAAGCAAAAACCCTTAGACAACAATTGGAACTCATTAAGAAGAGTAGCATATAGGCATAGGCGTGGGTGGTTTCAGGAATGGGATTCAAAAGGCAAACAACCGACTGCTAATTGGAAGGCCAAAGGAGGAAACCTCCAGAATCGAACCAACAAAGTATGGCAAGAAAAAGGTCCACCTAACTCTGGACAAAACGCTTTTGCGAAGACAACTCAACCTCTTAGAGAGGTGTATGAATTTGGAAGAAGAATGAATAAGAGAGACCAAGACCTACTTCGAAGGAAAATAAATTGCAAAAATTCCCAATCTCGAACATTTGAGGGCATGAAGATACAACCCACAGGACACAAATTATTTCATATGCCAACAAAACTGATAGAAAAAAGAATGGTGAGGCTATCAGATCATGCCCTCTTTGTGAAATGGATTGGCCCAGCCAGCTCGAATGATGTGATCAAAGCCTGGTGGCTGAATAAATATCCAAACCGGGTAAGCGTCACCCCCCTTCTGAACTCCTTCTTTTTGATAGAATGTATAGATTTAAATTTGAAATTGGAAATCTTAGAAAGAGATCCTTTTTTTATGAATGGGAACTGGTTTCATTGTACAAACTAGCAAGGTAGTTTTGACCCATCGAATTATTGATTGACCCAAATTTCAACCTGGATTAAACTAGTAGATTTACCATCAGAATTCTGGAATATTGGTGCCATGATAAGATTGGGTGATGCCCTAGGAGTATGTATTAGAGTGGCTGAAGACTTCGTCAATGGAGTAGGGGGATCAAAACTTTGTGTGTTGGTTGAAATAGATGTAGGGGTTGGGATATATAAAACTGTTGAGATATTAACCAAATTTGGAAGCTGGCAACAAGAAATTGAAGTTCGGGAGGGATCAAGAACAAAAAATTGCCTTTTTAGGAAGTCACTCCAAGAGAGCACCTCAAAATTGTGATCAACAACCAACACAATCAATAACATCCAAGTTGATTCAGCGGATGTGCCCCCACTAAATACTAGCTCTGAGGTCAGGACAGATGTGGGGATAGATGGGCCAGCTAGAGAGGAAATCGGTTCTCTTCCAGAGGAATCCCTATCGTCCTTACCAAAGGAAATTGGAATCTCCACTAAGGATAATAACTAGGCTGAGCAAGCCCTCAATTCCCTCATGGATGACACTCAGCTCCTCTAGAAAGATATTCAAAGAAAACTAAAGGAATTATCTATCGGTGGTGCTAGTAGTGATCGGACCCATCAACTTCTTGTCTCTTCATCACAAAAGAATCCCCAAAACATATTAGCAAATTTGAGTGCCCCTCTTATTGAAGTGGAAGAAGAGGGTCAACAAACAGATGAGGAAAAAATTGAGCAACTCTCAGATGGGGAATGTGAGCTCTACGAGGCTGTAGAGGAAGGAGAATTACTAGAAGTTAGGCAATTGTAGCAATCAAAATCAAGGCTTAAAGGCCCCAACATTAAGAAAAAGTCAAGCAGGGGAAGAATGTCAAATAAGGCCAAGCTAGTGATGGCTGGTAATGACTTAGGGCAAAAGAAACTGATGATAGGGAAGGAGAGTATCCTTCCCTTGGTAGAATGAGGCTCATAACTTGGAATGTCAGGGGTGTTAATGCCCCTGACAAATGGCGTATGGTCAAGAGCCAAATTGACCAGTCAAATGCAGATGTAGTGCTCTTGCAAGAAACAAAGTGGAATAAGGAAGAAGGTGGAAGAAGGTTGGATAGATGGCATCAATGGAAAGGGAAACTCTTGGAGGCCTCAAGGGCTTCTGGGGGTTTAGGGGTTATATGGAACCCTCTTTCAATTGTTGGGGAAATAAAGGCAGAATCTAAGAATTGGCAAGCAATCAAGCTTAAAGACATAAGAAGAAACCTTTCTTTCTTCTGCATTAATGTCTATGGTTTGGTATCCACAGAAGGAAAGAAGAGACTATGGGATAGTATTTCTAGAATAGTAGAAAGCAAAAGGGTAGAGAAAGGGATTATAGCAGGGGACTTCAATGCCACTCTAAACAATACAGAAAAACAAGGGGGGTCAGGAAAAACTTCGGCTGTTCAAAGAGACTTTCAGGAGTTTATTGATAATAATATCCTCTTGGATATTCAAACAAGGAATGGAATATATACTTGGTCCAATAGGAGGAAAGGCTTCACTAATATTGCAAAAAGGCTTGATAGATTTCTCTTGTGGGGCAATAGGAGTGATCTGGAGGGATCCCATGATGCCCAAATTCTACCCTTCACTGCTTCTGATCACTTCCCAGTCCAATTATCTTTTGGCCCTGTTGAAGTGCCCAAAGGCTGTCTGTTCAAATTTAAATATATGTGGCTAAGAGACAATCGATTGCCAGATTTAATAAAACATTGGTGGAATGAAGTGAAGCAGAAAAACAAAACTTTACAAAGTAAGCAAAAAACTGAGCTACATAAAAGTGAAGTTGAAAGAATGGAACAAAAGACACTTCAAGAATATTTTCTAGGAGAAAGAAAGAATAGAACAAGAAATACGCACTCTAAATGATCATGTGATAGCCAGGGGCATGGATGTTGTAGACTTTGAGAATGGAAAAAGTCTAAAAGAAGAACTGGAAAAAGTTGTCAAATAGGAGGAATGTTATTGGCGCCAAAAATCAAGAGAAGTATGGCTAAAAGAAGGGGACAAAAACACAAAGTTTTTTCACATATCAACAATAGAAAATAACAACAAAAAGAGGATCATAAAAATAAAAAAATCCAATGGTGATTCAACTCAATCAACTGAAGAAGTCAACAAAGAGGCTATCAATTTCTTTGAATCCCTGCTAAACAAGGAATACCAAGTTAATAGGTTTGATAGGGACTATTTACTGGATGCAATCCCATCCATAATCATAGAAGATCAAAACAAACTTCTCTATCAAAAAGTATCCCTGGTAGAAGTTAAAGAGGCAATTTTTCAAATGAATCCAGACAAGGCCCTAGGCCCAGATGGCTTTCCTGCTAGATTCTTTCAAACTTTCTGGGATATAGTTGGGGAAGACCTTGGTGTAGTTGTTGAAGAATCTGGAAAGAAAATGACAATGTTAGGGGCAATAAACCACACCTTCTTGGCACTAATCCCTAAAAATAAAGACCCTCAATCTATGAGTGATTTCAAGCCTATTGCCCTTTGCAACACTGTGTACAAAGTGGTAACAAAGATAATTGCTAACAGACTCAAAAATGTGCTACAAGAAGTTATCTTTGAGGAACAAAGTGGCTTTGCTCCAAGCCGATCCATAGTAGAAGGCATCATCATAGCTCATGAAACAATTCACATGGCTAGGAAAAACTAGGAGGGATGCATGCTTCTAAAGCTAGACATTCTGAAAGCATATGATATGGTAGACAGGGGCTTTCTTCTGGAAGTATTAGGCAAATTTGGTTTCGGCGCAAACTGGATCAATTGGGATAGCAGTTGCATTTCATCTCCAAAATTCTCGGTCCTAGTTAATGGCACAACAAATGGTTTCTTCTCATCCTCCAGGGGGCTAAGGCAAGGAGATCCTTTGTCCCCATTTATGTTCATAATTATGGCAGAAGTACTAGGGAGGGGGATCAAAAGGCTTAGAGAGGAAGGTAAATGGAAAGGGATACATGTTGCAAATGGTTTGGACCCCTCAACCCACCTACAATTTACTGATGACATAGTACTAATGGGTGAAGCAAGTCGAAGGGAAGCAAGAATGATTAAAAATTTCTTGGATACCTACTGCAGAGCATCTGGTCAAGACATCAATTGGGGCAAATCTAAGATATTCTTCTTAAATACTCAGCCAAGCCTACAAAGAGATATTACAAGGATCTTGAAATTAAAATTTGCCTCCTTTCTAGGGCGTTATCTGGGAATCCCATTGTTTGCAGGCATTAACAAAAATTGCTACTGGGAGAATTTAATCACTAGTTGCAAGAACAAGTTAAGCACATGGAAAGGTAAATGAATCTCATCAGCCGATAGACTCTTGTTGGTTAAGTCAGTATTATTTGCAATTCTAGTATTCTCGATGTCTTTTCTCAAACTTCCCAAAGCAACAGAAGATGCTCTCACCCAAATCTTTAGAAGGTTCTTTTGGAGCGGTACGGGGGAACAGAACAAATTTCCTCTTTTGGCATGGGACAAGATTTTCCTGCCAAAGCAAGCTGGAGGTGCAGGGTTATGACAATTACCCCTCATGAATTAGGCCATGGGAGCCAAACTAGTTTAGGACATCCATACTAAAGGAAACCAAAGTTGGGTTAGAATATTGAAAAGGAAGTATCTTTACTCAGATGACCCAACAAGAATCCTCATAGTTTTAGACCCCTCGAGATGATCTGCAATTTATAACTTCCTAATGGAGTGTAGAGATATTATATCAAACCATGTCACCTAGGAAGTCCGAGATGGCAATAGTGCATCCTTTTGGCATGAATCATGGTGCGAGGAAGCACCAATTGGTGACATATAGGGTTTGGAGGAGATAAAAGAGGAAACCACTAGACTATGGGGTAATAAGGTTGCCAATTATGACAAGAAGATCCTGAATCAAGGAAGCACACATTGGATTCAAAATAATTTACAATCCCTCAATGCCCCATAGAACCATAAGGAAGCATTGTCCAAAATCCTCAAGAAAATATTCTTTGTCCCATCTAATGGTAAGGACCAAATCAGGTGGTGTGGATCTGCTACTGGGACCTATAAGGTGAAGCTAGGATATAAGGCTAAAGAAATAGGAATAGCTCGACATGATTGGCCAAGTAAACTATTATGGGGAAACAAATTCCTACCAAAGGCAGGAGTTTTTGCATGGCTGGTAGTCCAAAAGAGAATCCTCACAGATGACAGATTGGCCAAATTCAGAATTTAAGGTCCGGGAAGGTGTTGTCTTTGTAGAGCTCACATGGAAACATCAAATCACTTGTTGTTGTCTTGTCCTTATGCAATGGAATGTTGGAATCCTGTGAGATCCAAGCTTAATCTTCAAAAATCGATGTTGGATGATCTTGCAACTTGGTTCAAGATGTGGCCTCAAAAAAGTAACAAAGCAGTGTTTAGCAGCATTTGGAAAATCTTCGAATCCATAGTAATCTTGGAAATGTGGAAGGAAAGGAACCAAAGAATTTTCCAAGGAAAGGACCTGAACAAGGACAAACTTTGGGATAAAATCGAGAGAGCAATTATGGAACTAGTTAATGAGGATGTTAGGCATAAGGAAGATAAGCACATAGTTTTCACAAGCTGGGATGACACTTTGATCAAATGCTTCCTGGGTCTTAAGCCACCCACCCTGAGTGGAAATAGCTCCCTTCAATCCAAAAAAGCATTAAGAGAGGAAACAGTTTGGAAATCCCCAGATCTAGGGTGGATAAAAATCAATTTCGATGATGTCGTGCAAGGTAATCCAAGCCCGTGTGGGGCAGGATGCATTGCGCGTGATTTTGAAAGCAAGGTTTTAGCAGTGAGATCCATATTGATGGGTAGATGCACAAACAATGAGGTGGAATTCAAAGCGGCAACGATTGGCTTGCAGTTAGGTAGGAAGCTGAAATTCAACCAAATCCACTTGGAGGGAGACTCATTAATAACTATCAATGCAATTCGTAAAGGATCTACTCCTAACTAGAAATTAAATCACCTGTTGTAGCAAGTCAAGGAATTATCAGACGAGTTCGTAGCCTTCAAAGTTAGCCATATATATAGGGAGGGTAACACCAAAGAAGATGAGTTGGCGAAAGCAGCCTCAAAATTGGCCAGCTAGGATTTCAGAGGATTAAGGATCGGGGAATCTTTTTAGGAAGTTTTCAACACCTATCTTTGTATAGGCGGCACCCAAAAGCCCTTGGGAGGAGTGACCACATCCCTTTGTCATTCTTGACAAGGCATGGGACATCATCAAAATCTTAAACCAAAAAGATAAATCATGAAAAAATATTTCCTCACAAGAATTTCGGTTACCGCATTAATATTCATTATTGGGAACGTGTACCTTCCACAAGCAAAGTGGTAATTTGGCATGAATGTAGGCATCGTTCAATCCTTTAGCTTTCATGAGTTGTTAAGCCCGTGGTTTACAAAAGGCAATCTCAACCCATTTCCTCTCATCTACATTTAAGCAATACAGTCTAGTAACTTCTGGAAGGTGTGGGGAATGAAGTTCAATGGAGACGCCATTGGCACTAGATACCGATAGGAAAATGCAGGCTTTTCGAGGGGAGATCAAGGACAAATGGTTGCAAGGCTTGCTACATTCCTCCCATCCGCTCATTTTAAGGGCAACTAAGGGAGTGCTGGGTCTAAAATTCCTGAGTGCCTATCATAGAGCGAGAGGCAACACAGAAATTCCGACAATGTTTCTTGCAATTCTCTTGCACATGGGAGTCTCTAAGGCGTTGGCAAAAAATTGACCCAGATGGTTTTTGTGCATGCCTAGCTGGGTGAGATTGATGCAGCATTGGACAATGTAGACGAGGAAAGGAAAATTCCTATGCCACAAAATTACTATATGACATGCATGAGAGGCTATGAAGTAATGAAGTTCCCACTAATACACACTATTGATCCAAAAGGCTTTGAAAAACTATGGGCAAAAAGGGATATAAATATTTTCTTCCTTCTCATAGCTGTGAAATTGACTACAAACCTCCCCTGTGGTTGGGTCAGGAGGTACATTGAAGATGAGGAGCTAGAGGACGAGCTAGATGTAGATGATGATCAAGAATGGGGGCTGGGTGAAGGGGAAGAGTGGCAGGAAAACGATCAATGGGACCTAGAAGAAAAATCCAAAGGCCTGCCACATAGGAATTGCGGTCCAGATTGCCCTGTAATCGCCAGCTACAAGGCATACAAGAAGCGGTGCAAGTCTGAAGATGGAGATGAGGATTTTTGAGCCTTGGGTGTCTGCAACAGTCCGAAGTTTATCAGGGTGGGTGGTCCTCTAAATGTTTTAATGTAATTGAGTCTTTCAGTAGCATATGGTTAGTGTTTTTTGGGTTAGTTTTGGGTGTGTAGTCTGGATAGTTCAATGATGTCTTGTATAGGATGTATTCCTAGTTAGCCATTAATACAAAAAGGCAACCTGAATTTTGGCTTGCATATCATGAATGGGTAGATAGTTGGGTTGGTTGGTCAATACTACATAAAAGACCCCCCAACAATTTTGGTAAAACTCATGTAATATCTTTTGAAAATTAATATAGGGTGTTGCCCCTTGCAACGTTTACTAATGAAAAAATAAATAAAAGTATATATATTTATAGGAAAGGTGGAGTGTTAAACATTAAAAATAATTATTTAATGGAGAGGGAAGGGATAATTAAATAATTAAAATAATTATTTAATTGGGGAAATAAGGAAAAGATAAATAATTAAATAAATAGAACATTTATTTAATTATAGAGAGAAAAGGCTAATGAATAATTCAATAATTGAAATAATTATTTAATTATAGAAAAAGAGGGAAAAACTAACTTTTGAATTAAAATAATATTTAATTCAAAAGTAGAGAGGAAAGGACCAATAAAAGTCTAGAAAAGTGTGAAAGTCATTTACAATTCCTTACAATACCTTTACAAGACATGCATTTTATTCAATTCGCAAGGGCCCAAGACCTAATGTGGATGTGTAAAACACCTCACAACACTAAATCAAAGCCTCAATAAGTCTAATTTATCATCAATTATGCCCAAATCAAGCAAGCTAAAAAGGATACTTTTTCTGTGTCCACATACATATCAATTTTTAGATTTTCCTTCATAAAAGGTAGCTCAAATAAAACAAAATACACTAAAAATATTGTTTAATATATCATCATAAGCCACTGATCATATAATAAGCTAGAAGGCACAAGACATTACAAATGCAGTTAAATTAACTTTTTGTGTTAATCTTTTCTAAGTACAGTTGAATAATTGCTCTATAAACACAATAAAGAAGAGGGTAAAACTAAGAATATTTCAGCATTCCTCGATTAGCTTTCAAATAATGCAAATAAAACATTTTTTAGAACACTTGGATCATAATAAATGATGAACCTTGATAAGCGACAATCTAATTACAATGGACTATGAATGGTGTAATGTTCTTACCTTTAGCGTTACTCAAACATGGGGAAACAAGTTATGGGAAAAAAAGAAGAATAAAATAGAGGCCCTATACTGGTAGACACATGTTGATCATGTAAATACGATGGAGTGTCTTCATTGACATGGAACAAAAAGAGGTGCATAAGTAGCTCTTAAATCCTATTATTAGAACTATTCATTCCCCTTACTCTATAATAAAACCATGATTATGAAGAAAATATCAAATCCATTATAAAAAAAAATAAAACTAAAATATTATGTTGCACAAAAGCTTTCAAAAGATACATGCCCACTAATTCCTTACGAAACAAATCAATGATAATTATTTTAACCCTAGGTCAACACTACGTTCAATTTTATTTTATATTATTTAA
>VDFB02386316.1:35000-60944 GCA_007258455.2 Sequoia sempervirens | reverse complement strand
ATTTAAATGGAATGATTTAATATAATTAATAATTATATTTTAATGTGTATTAAATATATTTAAAAGGTTTCAAAGGAGAATTACTAAATTCTTAAGTAAATATCATGATATTTTGAGTGTGGCTCCCCATAGACATGACAATGGTTTCAACTATTGTATACATTAAACTAAAAGGCCTTGGGCTAATAGTATGCATATTAATCTTTAGACTTTCCTTCATAAAATGTAGCTAAAATAAAATAAATCCCATTAAAAAAATTACTAAAGATGCCATCATAAGCCACTAATCATATAATATGCTAGAAGGAACAAGACATTCCAAATGTAGTTAAATTAACTTTTTGTGTCAACCATTTCTAGGTACAGTTAAATAATTGCTCTACAATCACAATGAAGAAGAGGGTAAAAGTAAGAATATTTTAACATTCCTTGGTTAGGTGTCAAATAATGCATACAGAAGTTTATTTGGAACACTCAAATCATAATCAATGATGAACCTTAATAAGTGACAATTGAATTACAATGGACTAGGAATGGTGTGAGATTTTTGCCTTCAATATTACTCAAATAACAAGAAACAAGTTAGGGTGAAAAGAAAAATAAAATAGAGGTCGTACACTGGTAGACATGTTGAGCATGTAAATATAACGAAGTGCCTAAATTGATATTGAATGAAAGAAGGTGCATAAGTAGCTCTTAAATCCTAACACTAGAACCATTCATTCCCCTTTCTACACCAAAAACACAAAATTCCAATAACCTATGAAGAAAAAATAAAATCCATTCCAAAAAAAGAGCATGAAAGCTCACATTGCACAAAAGATTTCAAAATATGCTCACCCATTAATGCCTTAAAAAATAAATCATCGATAATTTTTAATCCTAGGTCAATACTGTGTCCAACTTTATTTTGTATTATTTAATTAGAACCCTATATTTCCTATGTCATTTGTGACGAGTCCTATAGGGGCTTATGATACAAGTGTAATGGTTAAATTTTGATGGGTGTGTAGTGTAATGGTAGAGTTGTGTTGTAGGCGCTTAGAAGGTGTTGAGTTCAAATCTTCAATATAAAAAAAAGTGTAATGGTAAAATTTGCACATCCTTACACTTCTCATTTAGTTCTGGGTTCAATTTAATGGAATTGGTTAAATAATTAATAATTATATTTTAATGTGCAATGAATATATTGAAAAGGTTTCAAAGGATAATTACTAAGTTCTTAACTAAATGGCATGTTATTTTGAGTGTGGATCCTTGTAGACATGACAATGGTTTCAACTACCATATATATTAAACTAAAAGGTCTTAGACTGATATTATGCATATTGATCTTTATATTTTCCTTCATAAAAGGTAGCAAAAATAAATGAAATCCCATAAAAAAATATTGCAAAAGATATCATAATAAGCCACTAATCATATAGTAGAATAAAAAGAACAAGACATTCCAAATGCAGTTAATTTAACCTTCAATGTTAATCATTTATGGATAAAGTTCAATAATTGCTCTATAATCACAATGAAGAAGAGTCTAAAACCAAGAATGTTTTAACATTCCTAGATTAGGTGTCAAGCAATGCATATTGTAGTGCCTCTCGTGTTACCGTTACTCTTATGATACTTTTTTGTGTGTGGTTGATACTATTTGGATACTGTTTATGGTTGATGCATACCTAAGAGTATGTTGGTGACTATTTCACCATGTTGTTTAGTTGGTTGACAGTTCTCCTTATTGGACTTGGTTGTCTATGACACTGCTACTATTGCTTATGATATGTGGACATATGTGTTTGATGTTATGCTTATGCAGTCGTTTACTTATTGTTTAATGATGATGTTGTTTAGAATATGGTTATTGTTTGGGGTTCGGGTGAGAGGGACGGTGTTGCATCGCTCATCCGTGAGTGCCCTACTACACTGTAATTCTCTCTCACAGTGTGTTTGGCATTGAATATATATGTTGTTTCGACACTTGGTTTTATGCAAGACTGCAGGTACCCAGCACCAACTCCACTTGCACTGTTGGGTCTGGGCGTGCCTAGCATACCCAATGGATATAATGTGGTTTAGGGAGTTGACAAGAAAGTATCCCCGTACATGTCCGTCATCCCGTTGTTGTTTGATGATGTTGTCCTTTAGAACCTCGTTTTGTTTCTTGTCGTTCATTTAATGTTGTTATGTTTTGTCGTTCATATTAATTGGACAATTAATGTGTTTCAAGTACTGGGCATGGTTGTTGTTCATTATCATTCAGGCATTGCTTTGGGTTTTGTTGCTCATTTTTGTAATATTGATTTAATTAAAGTAATGAATTAAATTATTAAGAGAATTTTAATAATTAAATTATTAAACTGATCTAAAGGTTATAACGATTTGATAGTGTATACTATTATTTTATTAATGAAGAAAATATAAAAAAAAAAAAATTGTATTTATAAATAATGTTATTTTCAAATTTAATAAAGTGGGTTAATAATCCACTTATTAATAAAGTCTATTTCTAAATTTAAATATTTAGATAAAGAAGAACTGAATAAAATATTAAAAATGATATTTATTAAATATTATAGTTGGAAAAGAATTACGTGACTGATATGATTTATTTAAATTAAATAATGTGATATATTGTATATCGGTAAAATATTAAAATAAAGGTGAAAATCATTACCGTAATTGAAAGAATTATTAATTTTTTTTTAAAAAGTGGAGTTAGATTTATAATTTTACTAAATGAAAGGATTACCCTCCAGGTGGTAAATGAGGTGAAAGGTGAAATGTCAGGTGCCTCTCAGAAATAGGAAAAGATTTAGGAGTTTGCCACCTGTTTTGTTAGTTTTTTGAAAAAACACTAGAGACTCTTCCTTATTTTATTTTGGTGAATTTGGTGAAATGAAACACACAAAGATTTTTAACGAAAATTATCATGGGGGGTGCAGTGCTCTGGTAAAAAGGTTAAAATAGTTTTTACAACTAAAATAATTTTGGAAGAAGTTGTTGGACTCTCCTTGGAAAACATCAAATTCATGTTAGTTTAAGCTTGCTCTTGTCTTTGTCTTTGTTGTTGAGATTGGTTGATGGTACTTGTTTTTACTCGAGAATTATCTCTTTTGCTATGAATTTATTTTTACAAGATGTTGCCTCATATTCTGGCTGAATCGATCCTTTCAAAAGGATTAAATTTAGTATATAATTGTAATTTCATTGCGTTGGTTGTGCATGCTTATATTTATTGTGCCTGCAACTTTATGAGGTTTGATTTTCTTGGCTTAGGTTTATTCTTGATTCTGCATATTGGCATGGGGATGTTTGGTCTGTGTTAGGCTTATTCTTGATGTTGGAGTATTCCATTTGGTTGTTGGGGAACTTTGTTTCTAATCATTTTGTGCTGAAAGCTCTCTCTTTATGCCAGGTGCAACTTCATTTGTCAGGAGACTTTCTTTAATTGCCTTCATTTGTAACTCACCCAATCGGCCTTTTTATGTTGTAAGCAAAGAACCCCAATCCAAGGAAATTATATGTGGTTGATGCCTCTCTTGTGCTCCACTAAATTGTATGACAATCCAGGCTGCCATCTTGCCGGGGTGTTGCAATTGTCTTATGTTCCTCATAGAGTTTCATTCAAGAAAAAACTCATGCTTTGTATTCAACCACGTCGTTCAGGTGACGTTTATTCATGTGAAGAATGTGTATCAATCTCTCCCCTATCATTTTCCCTTTTCCCTCTAGCTTATCATTTGCATTTCATGCATTCTGGAGTTGCATAATAGTGCTTGAGACGTCTTTGAACTCTGTGGTTTAAATTCATATCCTGCTGAAAGAGTATAAGTCTATTTTTGGGCCATGTGTGCTAAGGTGAATGCATCCATTTCTTCCTCCTATGTTTGGAGTTGTTGTGCGCAACCTCCTCCCTTCATCTGCGCCCAACACTACGGGTTGTATGTGTACCCTGTGGTCAAAAATAAATAAATAAATAAATAAATATATATATATGTATGTATGTAAATTTATAGATATATCTCGTCTAATATAAATATATAGATTCATATTTTAATTTGTATGGTTTATTTAGGTTTATAATGTATATAGATATAAATTTAAAATAATTGTATTTATTTATGTAAAAGATAATATATGTATTTTGTCTTTTTAAAATAGAGTTTAAATTAATGAAAAATTAGAATTTATAGAATATGAAATGTGTTGATATGGGCTCCTTAGTTAAAATAGATTTATAATATTATAGTTCTGTTTTATGCTGATAATTTTATGTGGGCTTATATATATATATATGATTTAATATATACATATCCAAATTAATGGAAAGATAATTATATTTGATAAATTTAAAAGAAGGGCAATTATTCGAATAAATTTGAGGTGGTTAATCAAATAGGACATTTCATTGCAAATTATTGTATAACTGTCAATTCTGTTATGAATAATTTTTAATGATATTTACAATGGATTGGTAGATAGGTTAAACAAGTGGTTGAGGATTTTTATATCTCAATTTCTTTTAAATATATTTATTTAAGATAGCTATACCAGTTTACAATAAAATGTCTCAATTTTTTTAATATGATAAAGTAAAGATTCTAAATTATATGAAACAGTGAAATTATTGAAATTGTTCCTCAAAACTTAATTTATTATAATGTGAAATACGGTTCTTTTATAGTGCCTTTTCTTTAATGACTTGAGTGATCCCTTCCAGAATGTATGAATAATATATATGACTACTTATTATAGAGTCTTTTAAAATTGCTTGAGTGTGATCTATTGTAATAACATTTAAGTAAAAAGGGGTATTTTATTATTCACGAATATATTATAATTTATTTGATTTAAATGTTTTTTTTTCTTCTATCTGGTAGTTTTAACCTGAGATGACAGATATAGTAGTGTAAATAGTGATTTTCATTTAATAGGCTGATTTTATAATGTTCTTAGAATAAAATGAAATTGATTTAGTTACTAGTTCTTTTAAAATTAGATTTTTTTACAAGTTCTCTTAAAATTAGATTTATTTACAAGTTCTCTTAAAATTAGATTTATTTACAAATTCCTTTAAAATTAGATTTGTGATATATATATTTTGTTTTAACAGTAGAGTCCTTTTTATTAAATATATTCATTTGTGTACTTTAAAAAAATATATATATGAAGAGAAGTAGGTGTGCTTCATGAGCTGCCTTGAGAGAGATTAATTAAAACAAAATGTTTAGTTGGGAATTCATTGATACTCGTAATTTAGTTCATTTATTTATTTATTTTGAAGTAAACAAATGTATATTTAATTTAACGGTGCTTTATTTTAGTATTGTGATAGAGGAACAATATGGATCATATTTGTTGATTAAAACATAATAGAATATTGAATTAATGGAATTGTCATTTTGTTTTCAATTTGATTATTTAAAAGAAAACATGAATTGATAAAAGTTATAGTGATCATTTATTGTCCATGTATTCCTTCAAGTAGATAGATGTATAAATTGAGTGTTTGTTTATTTAAATTTATGCGTTAAAATTAGTTGATAAACTTTGTTATTATTTTAATTAGAAAAAAAAAGTATCTTTTGAATGTATTTAATTGAAGAATGTGATTTTTTCGTTGATGCTATATTTGTTCAAAAGAAGTGTTAAATGTTGTTTAGTTTATGGGATTGGTTTATGTTTGTGTTGACTTCGAGTCATGGGAACCCAAGTTATTATTCTGATTTTTGGGTGGATATTTTTAGTAACTCCCAGAGGCTAGGGGGAAAACTTGTTCGTTTGGGTACTTTGTTGTTTTAGAGTATCAATTGATTTATGTAGTTTATGTGGTGGGTGGTACCTCCTTTGTTCTTGTTTCAGTGATATGGAATGGGTTTGCGAGATGGTTCTTGCCTCACATGTTGTGTGTTATGTACACCTTGATTTTTATGTGAGATGAGGTACACCCCTTGCGTGTTTTTGGTTTGGGTACCATAGGGAGAGTGACTCTTCATGGGGGTCGGCGCACAAAGGGGCTGTTAGGATAACCCATGGAAGAGTTTCCTAAATAAGTGATAATTTAACTAACGAACTAGTGGGTTTGGGTAGTAAAAAACCAAACAAGATTAATTATTTGCCTCACCCATACTATTAGACCTTACACAAGCTAAGGATGGGATGGGAAGACCTGGTTGGTAAGATCACTGCCTTGTCCTCATGAAAGGTAAGTGGTTTTGCATGAGTCACCCTATGGAGCGACGCCTTGAGATAGCAGTTAGGATAACCATAAATGGAGGTGGCACCTTGTGATAGGTTGTCTGGATAATCCATGTAAGGCCATGCAATGACACTCTCCTACAATACCCATTTATTTTCCCTTGTTTGGTTGCCTCTAGGAGTGTTGTTTGTATTTGTTTGATGTTGTTTTATGTTGGTGTTGTGTTAGCCTTATCTGCTTGACCTTTGTTTGGATGTGGGTCCTTTCTTGTCATTTCCTAGCATAGGGGGTGGGCCTTTAGGTCCACATGGTCAAGTGAAACGTGTTATTCACCCCATTGGGTTCCTAGGTTGTGTTTGTGATGCATAAGCGGATGCAGAGTTGCTAGAGCTTCACTTGGTTGAAGACTGTTCTATGCTTTGTATCTTATTCTTCATTGATGTAATATACTTGTACTTGATGTACTCTTCCCGTTGATATAAGGGAAGCTTTATGTACTGTATTATTGTATCCATGATGTGTTGTATCCGTGGAAATATGCTCCACAATTGTAATATTGAACTTTGAATTGAGATGTAATAAAATGATGTATGTATAGATTTTTCATCTCTAATGATCATGGATGGTTGTATGTTATCATTATGTTATCTTGTGAATATATGCCTCTATTGTTATCTACTTAGCATTAGCTTTAACGATGTTATTGGTTGGGAAGGTTTACGTGTAATGCAACCTTGTAACCCCATGGGACTAGTTAGGTTTCGTTATGTAATGTATGTTATGATCATCTTATGTAATTTTCTTCTTTCAAAAAAAAATTTGTCCGGTATTTTGTTGTCCTTTGGGGTTCGCACGGTGGAGTGTTACACATATATATATTTTTTAGAACACTCAAATCATAATAAAGGATGAAGCTCAAGATAAGCGACAATCTAATTACAATGAACTAGGAATGGTGTGAAGTTTTTGCCTTCAACATTACTTAGATAGGGGAAACAAGTTACGAGAAAATAGTAGAATAAAATAAAGGTCCTACACTAGTAGACATGTTGAGCGTGTAAATACAATAGAGTGTCTGTATTGACATTGAATGAAAGGAGGTATCTAAGTAGCTCTTTAATCTTAACATCAAAACTATTTGTTTCCCTTACTCTATAATGAAAACATGAAATTTTAATAAGTTGTGAAAAAAATTTGAATATGTTCTAAAAATGAACATGAAAGATCACATTGCACAAAATCTTTCAAAAGATACACACTCATTAATTCCTTGTGAAACAAATCATTGATAATTATGTTAACCCTAGGTCAACACCGTGTTTGGCTTTGTTTTGTATTATTTAATTGGAACCCTATCTTTCCTAATTATTTTGTGACAATTCCTTATGGGGGCTTATGATACAAGTGTAATGGTAAAATGTTGATGGGGTTGCAATGTAACAACAAAGCCATGTTATAGGCACCTAGAAGGTGTCAAGTTCAAATCTTCAATATAAAAAAATGTAATGGTAAATTTTGTACATCTTTGTGCTTCTCATTTAGTTTTGGGTTCAATTTAATGGAATGATTTAATATAATTAATAATTATATTTTAATCTGTAATGAATATATTTAAAAGTTTTCAAAGGAGAATTACCAAGTTTTTAAGTAGTTATCATATTATTTTGAATTGGCTCACCATAGGCATGATAATGATTTCAACTACTATATACGTTAAACCAAAAGGCCTTAGGCTAATATTATGCATATTAATCTTTAGATTTTCATTCATAAAAGGTAGTTAAAAATAAACAAATCACATTAAAAATCTTGATAAAGATATCACCATAAGCCACTAATCGTATAACAAGTTAGAATGCACAAGATACTCCAAATACAATTAAATTAAATTTTTGTATCAATCATTTCTAGGTGGGTGATCTAATCTTCGGTTTACAATTTTATTAGCGGACATTGAACTGAATTTTTAACTTTAAATCTTCACTGGGGCACCTATAGTGGATTGAAACTCATAAGAAAAGAATTTGAAGATGATGCAAAACTGGTGATTTTGTGATATTTTTGTAGATTCTAAATATCAATTTTCAAAATTTTGGAATCAGATTATCTTCCATCTCCTTTAAGCTTGTTTTTTAATAGTGAACTTACCATTTTAAGGTAACGATTCTTGAGATTTAACTAATTTTTCTATATGGAAGGATAAAATTCTTTTTGAATTTAGATGCGTAACTTCGATATCTAGTGCATGGTGGTTTCCGCAGCATTTCATTTCATACTTTTTTCTCAATTAAGTTTCAAAAGTCAAATAGGATTACAATTTAGACATGATTCAACTGGCTAAACATAACTTTTTACGATTTGTAGTGGAAATTTTTTGTTAGATTAGGGACATCAGTATTTTGAATGCACTAATATATATATATATATAACATATGCTCATATTGTCTGATACACTACGTAATGTGAACAAAAAGAGCTTGATTTTTCGGTGAAAAACCTATTTTTAATCAAACTAAAAAATCAAATACATAATAAAACCAAAACATATTAAAATTAAATTTGTTGGATAGCTTCTTCTAAGGACTACCATCATCCAGTTGGGTTTATGAATTCTCCTCCATTTTCATCCTACCATCATCTTGTTGGGTTTGTGATGTCTCCTCCATTTTCATCCCTCGACCCTAGCTTGAGGCCAAATTTTTCAAAGATTTGGTAGAAGAAGGAGAGAGAGGTTCTAGTGAACCATGGTTTGCTAGAACTAGGGGGTTCACTAGAACCCCCCTTTAAATGTAGTTAAAAAATAAAACCCATTAAAGGGAGGTTCGCTAGAGGGGGGGTTCTCGCAAACCCCCTAGTTCTAGTGAACCCCCTAAAGTGTTTTCCACCCGAAAATGCATTTTTCCTTCCTCAATGGAATTGTAAACCACTTTTGTGGGTTTACCCAGGTATAGTTGAACAATTGCTCTACAATCACAATGAAGAAGAGGGTAAAACTGAGAATATTTTAACATTCCTCAATTAGGTGTCAAAGAATGCATATAAAAATTTATTTACTTGGATTATTGAATGATGAACCTTGAAGGGACCTTACGGATGATTCAATGGAGGTTGGGTGATTTGAGAAGTGACATCCTAAATGTAGGTGCAACATTAAGCGTTAGATATTTTCTACCTAGTGCGCGAGCTTAAGGCTTGTGCAACTTGTGTTAATCTAGTCTCACGGCCTCTTCCTATATGATGAGCTCAACCTCTCCTATTATGTGGGAGGGTGAATCTTATGGTTTTGAACCAATTTTAGTGTGATTTATTTTTTAATCTCTTGCCTCCTTGGATTTGAATAAGTGAGCGTTAAGTATGATGACCTTTGGGGTTGGGGGATATTCCCATTCTAACTCCTTCAGGATGCCTTGCATGGTAATTTATCTTCCTCCTTTGGTCATGTTGATGTAGTTCACTATTTGATGTATGCAATGTAGGAACACAAATTTGAGCAGCGTGTGGGTTTCATTTGAAACCTAATGGTTCATCTAGAGAAAAATGGGATAAACCCTATTATAGTGATTAAACTTGAAGCTATCATAGATGATGTTATTTATCTAGAAGAACATGCATTAATTTTCAATAATATGGGTGTTGTATATTTATTCCTTTCTTGAAGATTTGGATCAAAGAAAACTAGAGCTAAATGGTGACATAGGAAATAATTTTTGCTTAAACAAATATTTTGTTGTATTTTTTCGATTGGATCATCATATATGTTTTTGAAGGGTCTCACAATTTCATAATCAAATTGTTCTATTTATCAAGCCATGGTATGCAAGTTTCAACTTTGTGGAAGAGCTTCCATCCAAAATTCCTTTTTGGATTCACCTCCTTAGGGTCTTGATGGAGTTCTAGAGATAATATACTTTACAATCCATTATTGTTGTCATAGGGAAACCAATAAAACCTTCTCACCATACTCTTGATATAAGGATTGCCATTTTTGCTCAGAGGGTTAGCCCACAATACTGTGTCCCACTTTTTGGCCAAAGTAGGACAGTGAAATCAACATTTTTCACCAAATTTTAACTTTATGAAACCTATAGCAACTAAACCATTAATAATTTGGAGATTATGTAAACTAGTGATTTGTGAGGATTTATGTGTTGAATCTAAATAATATTTTTTAAAATTTTGAAATAAATCATAATTTTTTTACGTAACTTTAATCTTTTTATAGTAAACAACATATTTATAAGTTATGTTTATGTTGTAACACAACATTTTTTATTGAAAGGATAAAATTATAATTTTAAAAATACAGTTTTTTAACATTAGTATCTAGTGCATGGTTATTTTTTCATAATTTTTTGTTGCATAATTTTTTAATTAATTTTTGAAGTCGGTGTAATTATAATTTGGACATAGGTGTATGTCATAATGCATAATTTTTTTTTTATGTATTGATTTTTTTTTGTTGAAACAAGGATGCCAATACCTAAGGAACACATTTTTTTTAGAATTTTATTTCTCTACTTTTCTATTTTTTCGCATGTGAGACAAATTACCTTGATGTTTGGTGAAAAACCTACTTTCACAAGAAATCAAATATAAATATAATAATAAAATTAAAATATTTAAAATTATACTTTTTGGAAAGCTTATAATAAGGGATATCAATTTATAAAACATAATTTCTAAATAACTTTATTTGATCCCTCAAAAGGTAAAGAAAAAATGGTTTTTTTAGTATTTTGATAGGTGTGAAGAAGACTCCATTGTGGGTATGATTTAAGACTAGAAGGGTTATATCCAAGGAGGTCTTATCTAACCCTCTTTAATTTTGAGGCTTAAATCATTAATTTTTCTAAAAAAAATGTGATTTTAGGAAAAAATCAAGATGTCCCAAGTTTGGGACCCATTATTGTGGGATGACCTCAAATTTGTGTGCAAATTAATTTAAACAACCTTATTCTCGATTTAATTAAAATAAATGTTGGAAGTGTGAACTGGATTCAACAATTTGATTTTGAAGCACTCACTTTCCATTATTGTGCATGTCATGAGTATGAGCATCTTAAGAGATATTATCCTAAATTAAGGTCTAAGCCTTCTCTACTCTCACTTAAGTCTTAGGCAGCCATTTTGAAGATGAAGGTAAAGACCCTGATTAAGTTTGATGAGCTAGATGCACATTGGTTTAATATTCCAGTAAAGCCTCATCAAATCAAGAAGCCCCAAAATCATCAACATTTAGAAGCCTCAAAAGGAATTACCAACAATAAATTTAATGTTCTTGAAAATTTTGAGGATATGGTTATGATGGACCAAGAAGAAGCCATAATTGGTCTAGAGATGCAAGGACTTGACCTAGGTAGTACTATAAATCCTTCTCTTTCTTCTCCTTTGGTAGATGTTCAATTGCCTATGTTAGGTGGGGTGACTCTCCCATATATTCACTTAGAGGAGGGATTGAGTCAATAAGGGGTTTTGGACCTAATTGTTTTGAATTTGGTTCTCACAATTTTGAACCTAAATCAATCAGAACCAACTAAAGTCAATGATGCTTTAGAATTAGTTCATGATCAAGAGTCAAAGGAGGAAGGGAAAAATAAATCTCCTCTTATTTTGGGTCTTCACTAATAGAGCATTAATAAATGGAGTATCAACAAGGAGGTTAAAGTGGGAAGGAAAAAGGACCATGAAAAGGTTAAATTGATAGGGGAGTATTTGATTGAATCAAGTTCCATTAAAAATTTGGATACTCATTTCTTAACCCCCCCAAAATGATTTTTCTTTCCTAGAATTCTAAGGGTTTGAGTAGCATCCCTCGACAAAAAGTTATTTGTGTCCTTATTCATGAACATAGGTTTGATGTTATTTGCTACCTCTTTGGCACAATTGTGCACCTCTGTGGCACAATTGCACACCTCTGTGGCATAATTACACTAAAGCAAGGTGCAGATGTGCCAAAGCCTTGGTAATTGCACCAATGTAAATAAAATGTGACACATGCTTGTCAAATGCATAGTTTTGACCTAAATTTGAGTTTTTTGGGTTTTGGATGATAGATAGTTATGTATGAGGATATTTAGTTGCACAATAGGATAAAAATATATGAGCTTGTGAGGTACAATTATGTGATTCTAAGAAAAAAATGAGAGTTCAATTTTTGAAACAAAATTGGATTTCTGAAGGTCACAGACAATTATGCCACTTTGTGCCACAATTACACCTAAGCCATAATTGCGCTCATCTATGCCACAAATGTGATTATCCAAGCCATAATTATGCCTATTTGAGCCATGATTACACCAATATGTGTCATAATTATGCCAACCTATACCATAATTATGCCAAAGAGACAGTTGTGACACAAGGTCAAATAAATGTGAAATTTTGACCTAAGATTGAGTTTTCTGAGTTCAATTGAATTTAAATTGTATGATTTTGAGTGATTTTGGTGTATAAATGTTTTGAGAAAAATTTGGCAAGAAAACACATCACACAATAGACATGATAACTATTGCAAGGTGATAGACTGAATGGTATCACTAGTTTGAACAAACAAGAAACTTCAAGAAGCACAACCTAATTAGTGTTAAAGGTGTGTCTCACTGGTAGAGGATTGATCAATAAAATAGTATAGAAGACCATAGATATATGGCTCAACTCTCAAAGGTGGGTAGCTAGGGATCCAGTGGCACACAGGCTCACCTTCCTCCTCATCTTGATGGCTTTTTACACCATCAAAAGAATTCTACCTCATCCTAGGATGAAACATGTTGGGTAACTTCATGCATGATGAGTTGTACATTGTACCCCACTAGTGGTAACAATCAAAAGGTCTTAAGGCTTCTAAGTACAATGATTTGTAGTGAAGCCAGTGAACAGTGAGCCCATTTGGGGATGCCCAAGATTGGAGGGGTCTCCTTTGCTCTTTTCACCTATACACGTCTCAGTGAATTGAGGGTCGCGAGGCTTGGCTTATAGGATGTTGGCCACACCTCAAGGGGTACAACTTTCATTATCCCCCCTTTGTGTATCCCTCCTAAACATGTGGTTGAGGTCATCCTTGGGGTGATGAAATCCCTAAGAAGGCCTCCTATTGTAAGTAAACAAAGAACGATGTTTATGATTCCTAAGATCATTCTTTGGAGTCATGAGGGAAGAGCATAAATAGACAATCATTTCCTTGAGAAAATAAACAAAATGCAAATCTTAAGGTATTTCTGATCTCCAAGTTTGCACTAGGTGTGAGGAGAGAGCATACACACCTAAGAACTTACTAGAAACAACAAACAAAGTTCATTCACCTTATAAAATTGAAGCATTCCTAATTTATAAAAATAAAACACAAGATCCATGCAAAAAATAATGTTAGTAGTTTATGCATGTGGTCTTCAATCCAATGAACACCAAAAGATACTCAATAAACATATTAGTAACCCTAAAATTTAATAGATAATTGCATTAAAGTAATTGAAAACTGATAATATGCAATTATACATTCTCTGTCAGATGTATAGTTCTGAACAAAAAATATGCAATACAAAGACATAGTTGCACCTATATTCAACACAAATATGTCACACAAAGCTTCAATTGCACAACTCTACACATAACATAAAAATATGCAGAAACAAAGACAAACAACCTAATCCGAAGGAATAATTTATTAGTCAAGTGTCAAAAAATTGTAAAATTAGTGTTATCAATCAAGTATCTAACACATAGAAATCTAAAAATTATAGAAAATAAAGCAAAGACAATTTCACCCATATAAGCTATCTAGATGTGCCATTTATAGCCACAAATTTGTCATTTTGTGAAGCATATACGCCACATAGTACCATAGTTGCGCCTAGGTTTTTGTTAATTACATCATTCTAGAAATGATTGCATCAAACAAGCCTGCAACTTCAAAAATCACATAAAATTCACAAAAAATAGGTTAAATCAAGGACTAAAGGGTCCCATCGGGCATGCCAAAATGTATGACATAGAAATTCAACTGTGAAATTGAAAGATAAGCAATCATCAACAAGAATCACAAACAAAAGATCACACCAATAAAGCAAATAAAATAAACTGAATAAAAATGCAATGTAAACCTTGCACACACCGAAACACACAATCTTCTATAGTATATAGCTCTATTTTTCTCCTCTATTCACCTTGGATAATGGTGTAAGTATTCCTTTTCTCTCAAATTTTAGTAGCACAATAGCAATAAAGCACTATAATAATTTAAGTATAATTTCTCTGCACAATATGAGATGATCAATGAATGATACCTAAATGGTTCAATTTATAGATATTTGGTGACATTGATTGATAGTTCAAATAAGAGGAGAGACTGAGAATATCAACAATTTATGATTGATGTGAGGAATTGATGGACAATTAAGTGACTGCATGATTCCAAGTAACTAATTGTATAGATTAGTTACAAGGATTGATTGGAGTGATAACTGAGATTGATGGTTAGTGGACTAAATTGATTACTCAATGGACTTGAAGTGAGTGGGAGTAAAGTGGATTTGATTGACAAGTGGATTAAGAGTAAGTTTAAGTTAGCAGATGGGGTGGAATTTACATGAGTATTTAATAATTAAATGAATTTAATTATTATTCACATGTGTAAGGTTGAATTTAATAAATAAAATAAATAATTTTATTTATTTTGGTTAATATTGAGAAATAAATTAAATAATTATTTAATTTGGGAAGTGGAAAATGAATAATTAATTAAATAATAATAAATTATTTAATTAAACAATGGAATAGGAGAATAATTAGTAAATTAATTAAATAACATCAAATATTTAATTAATATACATGAATAGTGGTGAAATAGATAATTTAATTAAATAATTTAAAATAATTTAATTAAAGTGGAATTAAGAGGAAATTCAAAATTCAAAATAATTAAATAATTATAAAATCATTTAATTATCAGGATGAAGTGAAAATGATCATTAATTAAATAATGAAATAATGAAATTATTTAATTAAATATTAAAGACAAATTAGTTAGGTCAAATGATGGAAGATGACTCGTTTTGGATAAATACGTTAGTTAGAAGTAAATGTCTATAGTCTTTAATGCTAAAAAGTGACTAATTTTCAAACTTGCAAGAATCCTTATTTCATCCAAACTTCACCTCTTTGCCCTTCACATGTCTAGTTCACTTAGAATCTCCCACTTTGTGAGAAATCCTATCCAATCAAACATTGTGGGAATTCTCATATGAACCTGTTTGTTCTATATCCCACTTGTCCACCATTTTCCCACAAGTGTGCTCCCAAATCAGCTACGCAAAGTTTTTGTGGGGCAATGAACCCATCTTCCCACACCAACCCTTTTGACATTGTCTTCTCTTTTGTAGCCATTTTTCATGTGAATTAATCTTTTTGTATGAACTTGTTCGGTTCACTTCATTTTTTTGCTCCTTTTCTACCCATTTGAACTTCACATTTCTAAAGTTTCTTCATCATGTTCAAATGACTTTTCTTGCAAGATTGATCCACTTCATTTTCTTTCATCCATACCCAAATGACATCATGCTGACATAATCCCACCTTTCTTACATCATCATGATGCCATCATATTTGAAATCCCCTAGTCCATCTCACTCCCCTTTTCTTAAGTCATGCTAATGTCACCCCGTGCTGACATCATCGGTGATACTTTCCATTTGAACCAAACATGTTGATAATGTGTGGATGCATTTGGTTTTTCTACCAATTCCACTTGGATGCCGATCACCCATCGTGACTCGATGGAGCCTTCTGACAAGCATGAAGCTATTGAAGACCAAAAATACTAAGGATATTGTTTACAAGTGATCTAATGTAAACCAAATGTATTTCTTAAAGGTGCATATGCACTTGCACTTAGACTTCCTTCAAGAACTTGATAAGGGTGTTTTTCCTGTTGGTGCTAGTTGTAACCCACTTTATCGTATAGTGCACTATGTGGGATTTTATATTGATGCAAATACCTTTTTAAGTCCCACAATGCATAATTTTGGGTTACAAAGTGATTTGATTGTCCTATTTTTGCAATTTTGGTTTTCGATTTCTTCTCAAATGATTTCTATTTAAATTAAAGAGTCATTAGTGATTTCAAATCCACCAACCAAGAATTTATGACACATCTCTAGGTAGGTATTTTGGTGCCTAGTATGTCTTTCTACAAATTTAAAATTCACCTACCGCCATTATTGCCAGCTATGCATGTGTTTCATCTACCTAGATTGATGACACCACTTCCTTAACTACCAAAAATTATAAATTCCCTAGATCAATGTGATGCAACAGTTTTGGGTGGAATATTTATCAAACGTCGATTAGTATTGCTAAATTAATTCAACCTATGGTTTCTCCTATCTCTTGGTTTTATTAACATCTATACTATCTTTTTCATGGTGATTGGATGGTACATAAGAGTAGAGGAATAGCCAAAAGAAGCAAAAAGTTGTAAAAAATAAAAGAATAGTTACAAGGATACATTGATTTTGATAGGTTATGGTGAGAATGTTATAATATCATTAACTATGTCTCCATGACTATGTATGTAAAATTAGAGAATATATTAAATCTGACATGTTTTCTTCAACAAATTTATTGTTGTGAATGTAATTAGTATTAGAGGAATTTGAAAGGATTCTAAGTTTTATGTACAAGTTGCAACAACTCTTTTATGTGATTGCACATGAGTTTGGGTAATTCAATGATGGATAAATAAGTAGATAACTCTATGAATGATATTCATTGATGCTTTGTATAAGTAGATAATATGTGATTATTTTCCCCTTGTGTTTCCTCCTTGCTGATTATGACTCTATTGCCCTAGAGTAGGCACCAATATCACATGTATGTGTTCATGTCATTCAAATATAAATATCCATAAAATCATTTATTTTCAATTTCATTTCATAAGTTTATGATATCAATGTTTGCATGGAATAAAAGAAACCATTATACATGGATCATGAAACTTACACCATATATATGGGTTAGAGTTAGCTAGTTTGTTTAGTCTAGCGACAATTTTAGAGGCTAATCAAAATAGTTGGGTTTGGATATCATTTGTTCTATTGTGTTATATTAAGTGATTTCAATACCTATTTAGGTATGCCCCTAAGAATACTCTCCTAAGTTCAAGTTGAGCTCGAAGTGCAGAAGATATAACTCACTCTTGTTGAGTTGGCTATTATCCCTCCATAGTTTGTTGATGAGTTAATTTCACTTGCATGATGAAAACCCTAGCCTTATGAGAGATTTTTCTCTAGGAAGCACAGTAGGGATTTTGAGACCTAACAAATTGCATGCAAAATAGTCATGACCAAGGTATGGGAAAAATCTACAAGCTTAAGATTTTTTGAATTATGATTTTGAAAGTATTTAATTCTAGCAAATTCTAGCCTATTAGTTGTGTGAAAACCTGAGTTTGTAAAAAAAAATTCACATTTTATTTCTTCTAAGAATGCAAATTTCATTAGAGAAATATTATCTCCTAAATTTCCACATATGTAGAAAGTAAAAATTCAGATGTAGTTGATGAACGAGATCTTGTAGTTAATAAAAAATGGGAATGAGAAATCACCTAGAAAAGAAAATGGTTATTTGAATGGACAAAAAAATATGATATTTAGCCAAATCCATTACTGGCCTTGCTCTCTTAGATTTTGAGTTACATCATGTAGATCTAGATAAATTATAGAAGGTAGATCTAGATAAATTATAGAAGGAAATTTGGGGAAAATCCAAATATGGTTGATCGCTAAGAACTTGTTGGTATTAGTAAACGGAATGATAAATCATCTACAAATGAAAATAAGTTAGTAGAATATACAAGGAAAGATAGAAAATCCAAATCCATTATTAGTCTTGCTCTCTCAGATTATGAGTTACATCATGTAAATCTAGAAAAATCATCTAAGGAAATATGGGGATATTTGAATAAATCGCTTGGATAAAGAATAATTAATGCAAATTTTTCTAAAGCTTTAGCTATTCAGTTTCAAGATGGTTGATAGAGTCACTATGTCTAGCCACATATGTATTTTGAGATCTCTAATTTAATATATAGCAAAAGTCAATGCTATGTTAGATGATGAGAATACCAAAGAAATTTGTTAAATTGTCTACCTTATAAATCCAACAATGTCAATTTTACTCTTAGTTAGATGGAATCTCAAAATCTAAAAGATATGATTTCAACTCTCTTAGCTAAAGAAAAGAGAACAACTACAAGAGAGACAAAGATGATCCCCGACTTGAGATTGCATTATACTAAGAAACAATTTTAGAAGATTAGACAAAGACAAAGGGGAGATTAAATATTATTACTACAAGAAAATAGGTCACACAACTTGGAACTACAAAATTCAAGTCAATTATATTCTTAAGGGAAAACTCAAAGATAAAATATATGTAGCTAATCATTTTTTTGTGTCTTAATAAGCCCACACTTTGAAGTTAAAAAAGGAATCCACTATAAACAAAGCTCAACATGGATGGCTTCCAAAATAATTTGAGAGTTTGTGGATCTAGGGAATTATTCCCTTATGAAGGTCATGAGACAACTTGATGGAACACTACATGGATGTAATTAACATAGATAGTTGTCTAATAATTAGTAATATTCGCCATTCAGGAGTTCAGGGTAGTCAAATTTGAGAACTTGAGAATTTGATTGGGCAATACACATTTATGAAGGTTTTGAGCTAGCTTGATGGAGTTTTACCTAGTCCAAGAACTATTTTCAAAGAGACAATTCTGGATATTGCTTGGTTCTATTTGGTTTTAATATTTTACTTTTAAGTTATTATGTTTTATCTTTAATTGATATGTTTTTCTTTCAATTCTGTAAGACTTAATAGGATGTGTTCAAATACAAGCCTTTCCTTTTGTAATAAAGTCAACTTAGTGACTTAATTGGTGTGTAATACTAATAATATTAGCTATTATGTTATTATTAGCTTTTAGGGTTATGGAAAAGTGCCATATTTTTACTTGTTGATTACATCTCTTAAACTTTGTATAAGGAGATGAAACCCTTTGTAATAGTCACTCCATTGTATCATAATATTATATTGTTTTATTATCTATATACCTTGAATATGTTCATAAATCACTTTCTAAATAAATAAAAGAAAGAAAACTCATAAAATGTTTTCCCATATGGTGAAGGGGGTAGACAGTAAGTAGTAGATCCATGTCATCAAAGTCAAGCCGTCACACTAGCTAGAATGAGTAGGGCCATGATGTTGAGGGAAAGTAGGCTAGGGAATCTTAGTAGTAATGGTGTTATAAGAGAAGTACCACCTAATTGATCTATCCACTCTGATAAGTAAGTACCAACTTCCAAATGTCATTTTGTGTTGCCTAGCACCTATGGGAAATAGAGAAAAGAGGTAATCAACATAGGGGATCTAGAGCCTCTAGACTCCCACCCCCCTCCTCCCACATAGGGATGTGCTTCAAAGGGTAATAACCTCATAAATAAAAAGATCTAGGAATCATTAATATAAATATCTAAATAAGGTAGATATACTATTTCTTGAGTCCCTATAAAGGCAATTCCATCTTACCCAAATCTCATAGTAAATAGGAAATCTAAAAATGCTGCATTCCTTAGTCTCCACCTCCTAAAATGAACAAAAAAATCTAGTCCTAATAGACAAGGCAACATTTAGATTCAACCCATAACTAGTGAGAACACACTTTCAACTAGCCAAGGGGAAACCTCAAGTCATGGGACCAATGACATTGGAGATAGTGAGGACAATGAATAATACCATGTCCATAATCTATAAAAATTCTTTGTGTGAAAAGCCAACTTGGGGCTGTGTAGGTCAATGGGGAGACCTAGATGATCCAAATGTATTATTGTAATATGCCCTTTTAAACAACTCTAACAATAACATCCTTTGTGTCAAGAAGCTTTGTTGGGGCATCTAGAAGTGCATAAAAGGGGGTAGTCTATCAAGAGAGATGCCCATAGAAAGAAGAAGCAACATATTTCATTATTTTCCATAGTTATTTAGGAATAGAGATAAGACAACAAGATCATTGTATTTTCATTGGACAAGAAAATATATGAATTGTTGATTTTTTTAAAAAAGAAGATTAAAAACCATATATAATGCTCATGGAAATTGATTCAAAACTTTATAAGGATGAAGTAGGTGGATTGGTTGATGATACAAGATACAAAAATTACTTGGAGGATTGACTTGCTCACTTCTAGACCTAATATTTCATTTGTAATTAGTATTTTGTTTATATTCATGCATAAACTGACAAAGAGTCATTGATTATCATCTAAAATATTTTTTAAATACTTGCAAGATACAAAGACCTTTGGCATAGAATATAGGAGAAATGGAGTTTCTAAGCTAAGGGTTTAACAAATGTAGATTATGATGGTAGTGTGTGTGACAAGGGTATCTATTACAAGTTATTAGTATTGCAAGAAATAGAATATAGTGACTACTTCTACAATTGAATCAAATCACATTACAATATATAATATTTCAAGAGATAAGTATATTAATGCCCACAAGTGACCAAAAATAAGTCAATGGTAATCAAGAATACATCAATGTACAATAGAAAGTTATAGGAAAAGAGCACCCTAGGAAACCAAAATAAAGGGAAAAAATGCTAAAAACACAATGAACTAGTGGAACACCAAGAAAAATTACTAATAAACCAAGAAAAAATTTCACGTGGAGAGAAAAAAATACACAAGGAGCAAGGGATAATAAAGACTAGAAGGGTAGGACACAATTTTTTTCAAAAACCTCACTCAGGATGTGGAAGGGAGTAATCATCAATGCTTTCCAATAACTAGGAAATAATATTGACACCATCTACAAAATGTTGAAGGTTGAAGTTAAGGGAGGTAAAAATGCATGGTAAGGAAGATATTTCAAGTGCCCAATTATCTTCCTCATATTGGAAGAGACAATGAAATATTAAGATATGTGACTGGCAATATGTTGCCAAGAATTTGAGGTTCTTAGTTGAAATAACTGAATCTAACTAGTAGCTAACTTTCTATCAAGATATGTGGGCATTTCATTACAGGAGTAGGCTAGTACGAAGCCAAATTTTGGCACCCACTTCCCGTATGTTGTTTTTTATAACTAGTTAGTCCTAGGATTGTATTCTATGAAGATATATAGAAGACTAATGTTTGTTACCAAAGGGTTTTTCTCTTTGTTTAAATGTGTAATTGGTAGTATAATTTAGATATGCTACTTTAGATTGTTGATAATTCAAACTATTATGGAAGACTTCAATATTTGATGATAATCATACATTTCACCAATGATGATGTGGATTTTTCTCTAATAAACTCTCCCTTTTCAAATTTTTGTTTCTTGTAAATTATTTTGAGGCATGTTGCCTCATTTATATTGACCCTATAAAATAATTACTTCATACAATATCAAATTAACTAAAATTTTGACTTTCTTTTCTACAATTTGTTAGTGTTTTCTAACTCTCTTACTGGTTTGCAGGGAAAAAACCTGCTTCAATTTCAGGTTTGGAGCCACATCTAGTTTGTTTTGGGTATAGGAAGGGTTTTTTCTAATTTTTTTCACATTTTTCTTTTTGGTCTTCATAGGTTGACT
The DNA here is from genome assembly GCA_007258455.2 of Sequoia sempervirens. Lineage (NCBI taxonomy): Eukaryota > Viridiplantae > Streptophyta > Pinopsida > Cupressales > Cupressaceae > Sequoia > Sequoia sempervirens. The sequence continues at coordinate 39,110 of VDFB02386316.1, read as the reverse complement.
AGCCAACCTAAAATCCTAATTGTAAATTGGACCTTAAAACAACGTTAAACATGTGCCCAAAATGTACCCAACCCAATTTTTCGTCATACCAACATACATGAACCCAAACTAGTAACATAGTTTGTTAATCATGAAAAGTAGATTTATATTATTTGTGATTGCCAATAATAAAATTTGAAATGAGGTACATAATTTTAAGGAATCCCATATAGAATAAGCCTAGGGCCTTAAGATGTAGCAACTAGACACATCATAATATTCAATCATTTCACCTTGAATAACGATTTGCACTAACAAGAAAAAATAATATTAATGCATATAAAAGAATATGGAATGGCCAATAACAAAAAAACAACTAGTATATCACAAATATTGAAAGAAATAAAAAACATGCTAAAAATCATGAAGAAATATGAGCCAACTAAAACTAACAGTTAGAGACCATTTTTTTGTTGTTGATCTAGTAAGTATTTTCAAAAAAAGCCATTACTAATATTAGGCAAAAAATATTTTTTCTTGATTCTTGAGAATGAACATCTATGTACAAATTAATAATAACTTCTTAAAATAACTAAAATACCTTAGAATACCAATCTCCAAAGTTTTCATCTTTTTTATCCAAAAGCCCCAAACTAATATCTTTCTTCACTTATTTTTTTCTATAAAAATGGTCATAGGTACAATTTTTACAATCCAAACTTATTAATTTTAAAAAATGTGTTTAGTGATAAATTTGATGAAAACAAGAGATGTTGCAAAGCTACAAAAACAATTATCTAAATTAAGAGAAAAAATGTTCTCACCTATAGGATTTTGAACTTTGTTGTTCTCCTTTGGATCATTTTTTGGCTTTCTTTTTTCTCTCCCTTGATATTTTATTTTTTCTTATTTCTTCTTGAATTATTATTTGTATTTGGACTATCAACTTCATGGTCAACTTGTGCTACTAAAATCTTCTTAATTGCAAAATCAACAGTTTCTTGCACAACAAAGAAGATTCAAAAACATTTATCTACATGGAGTAGCTAAGATAAAAAAAACAAAAGAGAGAGGAATTATGCAAGGTTTTTACCTTCAACATTAATTAAATAGGGGAAACAAGTAATTGAAAAATACAAAATAAAATAGAGGCCCTACACTAGTAGACATGCTGAGCATATAAATATGAAAAAGTACCATTATTAACATTGAATGGAAGGAGGTGCACAAGTATCTCTTAAATCCTAACATAGAAACTATTCATTCCCCTTACAATGCAATTGAAACATGAGATTTCAGTAAGCTATGAAGAAAAAATCAAATATATTAAAAAAAAAAGAAATTGAAATCTCATGTTGCACAAAATCATTCAAAAGATACATGCTTGTTAATGCCTTGTGAAACAAATTATCAATATTTGTTTTAACCCTAGGTCAACATCGTATTCAACTCATTTTTGTATTATTTAATCAAAACATATCTTTTCTACATATTTTGTGACAAGTTCTTGTGTGGGCTTATGATAAGATCATTTGATAATTTTAGGAGTCTTTTCTGTTCACCAATTTCCACTAAAGCTTGTGGTGGATGTGAACAATTAGTGTGGATAGTGGGGTAGCATTAGGGGAGATAATAAGCATGGCTATAGAGTAACTAGCATGCCTATATTTAAAAAAAACCAACGTAAAAGACACCAAGAGATATGATTATGGAGGCAACTATTTTATTTGTGCATTATTTCATTTAAACTAAATTAAATAAAAATTAAAATGATAAATATTTAATTAATCCCAACCTTATCCCCAAACCCTAACTCAATCTCTTATTAAACCCTAATTGAATTGTAACCCTAACTATAGTTGTAACCCTAACCTTAATTGACCCTAAGATTAACCCTTACCCTAAATGAACTGTAACCCTAATCCAAACTCTTATTGTTCCCTAACCCTAATTCAAATGTAATCCTAATCGAATCGTAAGCCTAACCTAACCCAAATTCATCCCTTACACATGGTGACATGTTTGATTAGTCTACAATTTTATGATTCATCCTTTTGTAATTTTTGGCCATCTTTTATTATTCACAATGTCTTGACCTCTTTTGGTGAAAATGGTTGGACTCATTGCATTCAAGATTTTTTTATTTTAAGGAAACATGCATGGTAAAAGTGCAGGTTATTAATAATTTTCTTAATTTTGTTGCCAATTTTGAGGCTTGAGAACAAGGTTTGTAACAATTTTGAGAAGAAGAACTTGGAACACTCAATTATTTAGGTACATTGGCAATCTTAAATATGTTTGTACTCTATTGAGCTCAATCAACCTCTTGTTACATATATATCTAGAAAATGAACAATAGTAAGAAACAATGAAATTAGAGGCCATATTTTCTCAACCCATACTTCTATAATTGGTTGTAGATATTCATTTATATGGCCAAACTTACATAAAAACACCCTATACATTAAGATTATATAAAATGAAAATTAAAAACCTATAACATAAACAATTAGAATGGGTTAGAGTAATTACAAGTTAGTGATGAATTGTGTGCGGGAATCATAGTCTTGTAGAGGGGACATAATTTTGGGTGGGAAGATAAAGGGGGATTTAAAGTAAAATTGAATTGTGAATTTTGAAAAATAAAGGGATAAGTCACATGATTGTGGGGTCACCTCTACAATTAGGAAATATCATACTTGGTGGGAAAATAGTTAGGTCCAGGTGGTCTATCGCTATATGAAGGTAGGTGCATAAGTAAGTATGATAAATGTGTTGATAAATTGAATGTATAATATGTAAGAATAAAATAGGTGCTAAGTATATAAAAACATGTGTACATGAAAGAATAAACAATTAGAAGAATAAATATAGCTGTATACAAAAATACACTATTTATCACTATATATCAAAACATTTCTTCAAAATAAACATAAAACTAAATAAAAATGAAAATATAATTTTCTCACCATTATAAAAATACACTCTTTAAGAATAACAATTACTTATATAAATAAATAAGTCAATGCAAATGTGCTATTTGGACTAACCCAAACTCTAACAATGACATTTGAACTTTTGTTTGTAAACATGCGAATGATGGAAGCGAATCACTCGTCTATTGACACCAATTATTGAAGATCATCATGTGTTCTTTTATTATTATTTTTTAGCCTTTCGGTTCTTCCATACAATCATTATATTCCCTATTAAATGCCTTGGGTCACTTCACAATTTCAATAGCTAGTGTTTGGATCTCTTATACATTCTTAAATGAGTTAAATTACAGTATATATTTTGATTGAACATTATTTGGAGAGTCATAGTGCCATGACAACTACTCAATTTTCTGATGATATTTTGTTAGACGATGGAGATTATAGAATTAAAAGTCTAAAAATTTAGATGGAAGAGGTAAGAACTATACTTATGGTAAATAAGTTTGTTGTATTTACTAGAACTTGTACCAGGAGGGGTGCAATGGGTATGCTGATAGAGAAGTATATGTAAGAAAACATGCTAAGAAGTTTTCTTTGTAGTGTTTATGTAAGTTTGTAATAGAATTTTGAAAGACATACAAAAGGTACACTTTTTACAAATTATTGGAACAAATAGAATTTGTTTTTGAATTATATTTTTTGGTATAACGGATTGAGGAATGATTAGTAATGGTTTCAATTGTGATGCTTTCCTAGTTGATGATTCCATGAGCTTGTATGAAAAGATCCTACATTAAGAAGTTTTTGTTGTCCAGTTATATGTTCCTAAACATGGAAAGATAAAGTTAGAACACTTGCATCATAATTGAATCAATTGTTTTATTTGGAAAGTAAAAAGTATAAGAAAAAATGAAATCAGGTGTTAGAAGAAGGAACTATAGGAGAGTTTTTTTGGGTGGTATCTTAGGTGCATTCAATCTAGAAAATAAAAGAATGTAATTATTAAGCAACCACCTATAAACCATGAAGATGTGAGTAAGCTAGCTTTTAATTTATGTGTAAAGCATGTACTATGAAGAGCGTATTAATAGGAATAAAGTGAAAGTTGATGTAGAGAAGTTTGAAAGTAGAAATGTGTACGTGTAATGCTCATAATGAAAAAAAATATAGTCGAAACACTTCCTTTTTCTTG
>VDFB02386316.1:0-30000 GCA_007258455.2 Sequoia sempervirens | reverse complement strand
TGAATTATGATTTATTGTTGTTTTTATGAAGCAATTTAGTGTTGTTAAGTTGTATGAATTATTGTTGCGGTTATAGGGCATTCTCTTGTTATATGACTTATTGTCACTATGTTTTGGAAGTGGTTTATCGTTGTTATGAAACGATTTGTAGATGTCATGTTTTTGGTTGTGGTTTATGGATGTTGTGTTTATCCTTGTTTTTCTTACTCTTGTATGACGTTGAGTCTTGTGGTTCTCTGTTTGGATGTTCTGGGTCGAGGTTTCTTTCTTGTCAACTCCTTAGCATGGAGGGTGGGTCTTCGGACCCACGTGGTCAGGTGGAACGTGCTAAGCACTCCATTGGGACCCCAGTCGAGAATCGTGAGGTGCGGATTGGTGTCATTTGTGGCGACTCCAGAATTGTATCCATCCAGAAGCTAGTTGTGATACTTTATACTTATCTCTTCAGTTGTTTCATGCTATCTTGTCATATGGGTTCCAATTGTGTGAAGAACATTTTGTATCATTGTAACTCTTGAACATTGTAATGTGATGTAATGTATTATTTTATCTTGATAAACTTTGTGTGAGTATTGATCCAAAGTAGATGTTACTCGATGTGTTGTATCTGTGGAAATATGTCCCTTGAGTTTATAGGATGATAGGGATTTCATTATTATGGGTTATATGTTAATCATGTATATGTTGTATATACATACATGGATGGTTTCTTATTAAGGATTCATCATGTATGTGTTACATTTGTAAATGTTTACTTTGTTATGGATTATATCTTTGGCTTTCATTCTCTATCGCTGTGGTATGGATTTAAGTTTAGTAATGAATCCTCGTGTACCCCAAGGGACGTAAGTGTTAATGGATTTGATTAATTAAGTTTCATGACTCATGAATTAATGTGCATCTCATGTATGTTTAGATTTATTTAAAAAAAAATTGTGTGATAATTATTGCTTTGGTTGTCCTTTGGGGTTCGCACGACGGGGCGTTAGAGGTACACTATAGTCATCCCATTTTTTGATATTGTCAAAGTCATGTCTACCAAGCATTTCAAGGGAATTTAGATGGCCACCATTGGAAAGGCCTATTTGTGATAGAAACTCCCATTAATTTAGTTGTATTGTGTTTTATATGTCTATTCCATTATCAATAGCTTCTTGCTCTTCATGGTCAATCTCTATATCAATTAAGCGGTCAACATGCCACCCATAGTATTTATGTATGTTAAATTCCTTCCAATTTGCAACAATAGCATCTTTAATACAACCTATATCTATTGTGGTGTCACGTAAATACTTGTATAGAAGTAGCTCACTCCAACAAAATGTTTCAAAATATTCTGAATCGTCATTTGGAACAACATAGAATCTAGGAAAGCCATTGGTAATTTCCTTTTGTTTCTTGCATTTCCACTTGCATCCTTTGTGTTTTGATGAAAATAAGAATGATTGTGTAGATTAAATCAATGATATATTTTCCATATCAATAGGCTGTTGTATGTAATAATTTTTAGATAGGTTGTGAAAGGTGGAAAATTGTTGCTTTTCTTCTAGGGTTTAGGACCTAGAAGAACACTCTTCACTAACTTTCACTCAAGAACAAACCCTTGAGATCTCAATGCAAAGGTGAAAGAGATCTTGCAAGAGGGATATATCCTAGGGGATGAATAGAGACTAATGAAAGGTTCACCACCAAGTTTAGACTTGGAAAAATAAATGAAATGCAAGATGCAACACTAAACCCTAATTCAATGCAATGACCTACAAAATGACCTAGAAATGCCAATAAAATAGAACAAAAAAGCAGTAAAATGAATGATGTGCACCTGGGAATGATTGATTGAAGCTTTGAAATGCTAGAAAATCTAAATTTTTGACCAACTAGGACTCATTCACCAATCTGGGCGAATCAATCCTAGATCTCGATTTCTGCATAGGATTTTGTTTCAGGAAAAAGGGTATCTGAATCTACAAACATTTATGGAAAACACCTATAGTGGGACTTATTCATCACCTTGGATGAATCAGTCCCGTTTTGCCTTTTCGGGAATTTAAAGTTCTAATCTCCACTTCAACACCTACTCTTTCCTTCCAAATTGAATTTTGGATCCAAATTTGCGAAAAGACCAAAACAAAATATAGACTTGATTTGCTTATGGGGGGTTTGCCTCAGTCAAACCCCTAGTTTAGTAATTAAACCTTGACAAAAATAATGAAATATGCATGTAAATAGGATTGTAAACCCTAGCCTTAAGTGTGTCTAAGACTAGGAAATCTGAAACATGATGCAACCCTATTCTAATGTGTAAGAATCCGATGCATGAATGAAATATGACAATGAATGACTCACTTTAAGAGATCTCTAACCACCCAAATGAGCCTCAACAATGCGTGTACCTTCCTTAGGATAAATGTAGAGTGGTAATGAAGGATGGAATCACTTAGGAAACAAGTCTTTAGGCTTGGCTTGATGGCTAGTTGCATCTCCCCAACCTAGAATCCATCATGATTCACCATAGACAACCATGATCAAAAGTTGACAATGCTAGATCTTGAATGCTGCTCCAAGAATTCAACTTTTCTTTCTTTTGAAACTTGAATGCTCTTGTGAAAGAATACTTGAAGATTCTTGATGCTTGTCTCTTGAAATTGCTCTTGAAAATGCTTGCTTGGATTGCTTAGATGATGAAAATGACTTAGTAACTTGCTTATATAGGCATTAACACCTAATTTACCGTTATTTAGATCCCAAAGGTTGACATCCACCAAAAATTTGAATTAAAAAGGTGTTTTTCCCACTCAAAACTTAAAAAGACCCCAAATGGGACTCATTCACCCAAGGTGGCGAATGAGTCCCACCCTAGCTGTTTGAGGTGGGTTTTCGATATTTTTGATGTTTTAAATGATTTTGTTAGGCTTTTAGCTAAAATAAGCCTCAAGATCTGAAATAATGGGTCTTAGGGGCCTATTAATGATGATTTTAAAGGGGTAATTAATGCAAGGGTTCCAAAATAGGTCCAAATTAAGTGTGAAATTACATCACTTTCAAGAGTGCACAATTTTCTACACTACAAGTTGATTGTAATGTATCTCATTTAGGTTTGTTTTTATTTGATGCAACACTTTTCAACCAACATTTAGTGTCATAAATGGATGATTGCAAACAAGTGGTACTTTTTGTAGCATATGACATGTTTCTTATGCACCTATATCGTGGTCTATAATAATCTCAGACATGATTTTTTTGCAAGATGCAAGAGCTTGGTCTTTTGGTGCTTGCTTTCTACATATTCATGTTAGTGTATCAATACAACTCTCATATTCTCTCTCTTCCTTGGATGCATATTTGGAAATGTATTTAAGAATGAGCATTTTTGAAATGATAGGTTGACAATCCATATTAGCTCTCCAAATTGAAATAATTTATGAGCTATGTATATTTAACCTATCATCATTTCAAAAAATGTTTTTTTCTGGACTCATCCCAAGACAAGGAAGAGGTAACACATTCAGGCTAAGGAGCCTTGTAATGAAATTCTACATTTTGACCCTTTTTACATAGACACGTTGCTTCAGTACACTTTGTGTGCCTTTTGAAATTATTGATTAATTCTTCATTGTCAACTATTGTATCTCTAGAGAAGATATCAGTTGTATTTAGTAAACATAGATCATCTTGGATAGAGAGATGGCGAGAGTTATTTTTATCAAATAGAAAATGAGGGTTCCATGCACTAAAATATTTGTCAAAGAATGATCTTGCTCTTGTTACAACAACATGGTTTTCCCAATCAAGGTTGTCCATGCCTAGTGCATTGTCAAGCCAAATGAAACCATATACATGTGCAAACCCTCGATGTTGCTATTTATATCTATACCAATAATCTATTGCATAAAGGAGCTTCTCAATTACTTCTTCAATAAAAATTGTGAATTGCTGATGCAAGTATAGGGATGTGGTATGTGGGTTATTAATAATGTTATTTGTGTAGTCTTTCTTACTTTGCATTTTAGATGGTATACGGGTGAAAGCACAAACCTATGTCACACTTTATAAAGGAATCAACCAACAACAACAAAATTTCTAAACTTTGACCACATAAAAGTGGTCTTTATGTTTTAAATTTCAAAATGATGTAAACTAATGAAAGGTATAAATATTGATGAAGTTTATTCCATTAATTTTTAGATTTTTTAAGACTTATTTTGATCATTTTTTTATCAATTTAAGAGTAGGTTTTGGAATGCTGAAAATTTCAGGAAAAAGTGATGTTCACTTGACGTCAAGAAACAAATAGAAAAAACTTTATTTTCCCCTAAATTTTTTTCTCCAAACAAGTAACTTCAATATCTAGTGCATGGAAAAAAATATTGAAATTTTGATGTATATTTTTCTCGTAATAACATTTTAAAGTTAAACTTTTTAGAATTTGACAATTTTCATTTGATGTCAACTATTGTCTATTTTTTTAATCATTTTCGAAAAAACAAATTATACCCTTTTGAAGAGGACTCTCTCCTCTAATGTACTATATGTTTTTCAAAAAAATTTAATATGTTTTACTATTTTTTAAAATAATTTTTAATTAGCCTCTTTTTTAACTTTAATAACCTACTTGCATTATTTTAAAAATAAAATATATTAAAACTAATCAAAATATTAAAAAAATTATATATTCAGATTCATCACTTTGAGCTCTACAAAAGGATTTTTTTTTTTAAAACATCATTCTGACTAAAGAAATACTAAGTTGAAGTTGAAAGTTTTAGAAAAATTTGAAAAAGATTAATTGATTGCCAAGTAGGATGCCACATAGACAGTTTCAATAGAAAGGGTTTTGACCAAAACCCTTTCTATTGAAACCCCGCACATAAAATAAGCCATATTTCGATGCAACAAAGGGAAAAATTCAAATTTTATGATTTTGGGTGAAAGGGTTTCGCCTAAAACTCTATGTGCCACATATAGGCCATGTGGTTTTGGGAAAAACTGGTTTGATTGTAACTGTTTAGGTCAAAACAATTTCGCTCAGAGCTATTTAGTTGGTCAAAAGTGTGACACAACTTTGTGCTTTAACTCATACCATTTAAAAATAAGTGTTGTAAATATGGCCATTTAGTATCTGCAACACTTAATGTGAAGAAGAGTGTGGGGGATTCTATTTGGTTGATCATATTTGAAAGCTCACCATGGCACTTATTCCAATACGAATGTGTTCCTCTTAGGGAATATCCATAATGCATTAGTTTTTTAGCAAGCTGAGTGTTAGGAAGCTATTCTATATGGAGTTGAAGACTATCAATGGTGGTTGGTATGCAATCCTATGCATTTCTCTTGAAAAACAAAGAGATAATTCTTTGGCTTTGGTGGAACATCATAAGATTTAGTACAAAATAGAAAAATCGTGGATGGCTTCCAAATCTATTATCATGAAACCTCAACAATTGTGAGACTTATTCATGCATTACCATTTGGAAAGAGTGTGGGAAAATTCATGTCTAAAAGGCCCTCAATATTATATTAACTTATTGGTGAAGATTCAAGTGTTGGCCAATGAATAAGGGTGTCATTTTTATCTCTAACTTGTAAAATTTCATTTATGATTTTCATATCATGTTTCCTATTTGGTAATTTAGCCATAAATGAGGATGAGTAAGTTATTTTATTTTTAGGTTGATCCTCAAGAATCACAGTTTTTGTGTTTGGTGTGACCATATTATCAATATCACCATTGATGGTATGAAGCATGTTTGAAATGTCGATACTTGTGTTAGGGAGTTGTGCAAGCGATTCAACATCTACTTCAACATCTTTGTAGTAAGGGCCATACATGATTTTGTAGTGTAATGCAGCCCACACAAAACTTCTACTCACATAGCAATCATAAAGGTTACCTTGTGTGTGGAATCTTTGAACCACTAAGACATCCAAGTTTTCAATTTTATGTGGAATATATCATGCTATTGTTTTTATATCTTGTGGGAAACTAATTATGTGACCACTATATTTATATTTCCCTCCATGAACATCAGTTACTTGTTAATTGGACTTACTTGTGCTATGAGCATATTTTCCACTTGTGTAAGTTTTTTTAACTCATTTGGTTGCTTCCCTGGGTCCATATTGTTAGATGATGAGAATCAATGTCTTCCTTTCTCATGAAAGCATGGAAGACAAATGTTAGAGTAAAGGTTTTAACTTAATTATGTTAATTAAGTTACCTTTATTCCTCTCTTAAGATTTCACTTTAGTTTGCATTTTGTGACATTTAATAATTATATTAATTATTAAATGTCTACCTATTAGGGTTACTTTTAGGTTTTGCATGATCTCCTTTTAAGGATTGATCTTTGTAATTATTTCAATTCAGCTAATGCAATCTCTCTTGCAGCTTGCAGAGCACCCTTACTTTTTTGTCTCCATCTCTTCCTTTCTGTGACAGGTTATTTGCATGCAGGTGATCTTCGGGGTTTGTGAAGTTGGCTTTCTCAACTTCTACATGGTATCAGAGCTCTAGACCTACTGCTTCCTGTTCATGTTTTGAAGGAGTTTTTGGAGCTTCAAGGGTTTGGGGTTTTCCTTTTTTGATCCAAGAGGTGGGAATTTTCAGTGCATCCAGGGTCAAATCAGATCTCTCCATTGAATTTAGAGTTGCTGAAATAGTCAAGATCGACCTTTGTTTCATCAAAATTGGCTTCCGTTTGTCAGATCTGTGAGGGTTTGAAGAAAGGTTTTTTTTACCAGATCTAGGGGGTGCTCAATTTTTTGGAGCATTTTGAGCGCAAACGGACCTCACCGTTGCGTCTGGAGCGGCCAAAAACCTAAAGATCGACTGTAAACTCGCCTATATTCAGCGTCGGCTGTTCGTGAGGCAAATTTTTTTTACCCGTACGACCCTATTCGCCGTTTGCATGCAGTTCGAGGTGATTTTTTGTTTTTTTAAAATCATTTAATTGCAAATTTTTAAAATCATTCAAAATTTTTTAAAAAAAAACTTTAAAAAGCGCAGTTTTTTATAAAAGTTTGTTTTAAAAAAAATAAAAATTAAAGAGGTACCCGAGGGTACCTGCCACCCATACAGTGGCAGGCCCTCGGACACCTCTTGCTTACGGCGGTGGTACCGCCTCTGCCACCATAGTAGGTGGCGGGTCCCGCGGGCCCCACCGTGGACTTTCCACTTTTTAAAAAAATGTTTTTAAATAAAGTTTTATATATATATATTTTTTTTCAAAAAATATATATGTAATTTTTTTATTGTTTTTTATATGAAAAACAATTTTTTCTGTAATAAGCCAAGTTGTGAAAAAGCACCGATGGCCGTTTGACCGTCAATTTTAAGCTCACAGTTTTGCTGCGACAGCCGTTTGGACGTCAAATTTAATCCAACACTGTGTTTTTCCCCTTTGGAGCTGTTTTCTTCCAGAGGCCGTAACTTGGGCATACGATATCATTTTTTGGCAAACGAGATATCGTCAGAAAGCTGCTTTCGTCAAATTTCTAGTGGTGTGGGTTTTACCACTTGTTTCTATTGCTGGTGCATTATACAGCGAGTTGAAGTCAAATGAGCTATTTTCAGTCTCGAGCTCATAACTTTTGATCAGTTTCTCCATTTTTCACGATCTTAGTGGCGTTGGAACTGTATTTCAGAGCTCTTCAATTCCATCCATGCAATTTTTCCAGATTTCACTCTAGGTATATTTTATTCAGTTTTCTGTGTTTTCACACTCTAGTGAATTACCTGGACATATTAGCTCTTGGGAGCTTCTCGTTTGCATGGGATGCTTTGTTTTTGGTTGTTCTTCATGTATTTCCAGACTTGTGTGTTTTTATGACATTATGAGCATCATTTGTAAGCAATCTTCTATGTAGACGCACTGAGATAAATTGTCACACTATTGTACATGTATTTTGGAGATTTTGCACATAAGGTTGTGCCATATTTTGTACTCGCACTGTATTATAAAGTGCCATGGGGGGGTTGTGTAGTGCCTTTGTCTTTTCCATCACACCTTTGTCTGGTGAGTGTCCCTCTACGACAACAGTGGATCCATATGATTCCAGCCTCATGCATGTGTGCTTTGTTGTGCACACCACTTTTTTAGTTGTAGGTGCTTTCTTGTGCACTTTCAGATGTTGTTTCTTCTCCTTCATGCACTACAGGGTGTTACACAGCATTTCAGTGGATCTGTCAGGCTCTCCCAGTCAGCATTATGGGGGGGTATTATACTGTTTGTGCTAATGCTTCCTTGGTTTCGCCTTGGAAGGAATCTTCCATTCTCAGATGATCAGTGTTCTTCAGAATATTGGTACTTGTGCCATCTGTATCTTCGTTCCAGGTGTTTGCCTTTGTTTTCCATCTAATTTGAGTAGTGTCATTGGGGGCACTCATGCGGATTGTTGTCTTCTTGATCCTGATCATCCTATCTTCAGAGGAGGTTCTTCGGCACCATAGCAATCATCTTTTGACAGTTTTTTGCAACTTCTTCTGCTTCAGTGATGTTCTTCATGTCTTTCATCTCTTTTTGGAGTAGAGTTTTTCCCATGAGGTTTTCTCTATCTCTCCACTTTACAAAGATTTGGTTGTATTCGGGTACCTGATCAGGCCTAGTTGTTGGGACCCTTGTTTGCTTTCATGCATTGCAGTTACCTTTGATTTCTTGCACATGTTTGTAGCTGCACTCTTTCTCATCTTAAGGGGGGGTGTTAGAGTAAAGGTTTTAACTTAATTATGTTAATTAAGTTACCTTTATTCCTCTCTTAAGATTTCACTTTAGTTTGTATTTTGTGAGATTTAATAATTATATTAATTATTAAATGTCTACTTATTAGGGTTACTTTTAGGTTTTGCATGATCTCCTTTAAAGGATTGATCTTTGTAATTATTTCAATTCAGTTAATGCAATCTCTCTTGCAGCTTGCAGAGCACCCTTGCTTTTTTGTCTCCATCTCTTCCTTTTTGTGACAGGTTATTTGCATGCAGGTGATCTTCGAGGTTTGTGAAGTTGGATTTCTCAACTTCTACAACAAATTGGATCATTTTTTGTTGATTTGGTATGTATTTTGGGGTAGCATTCATTGCATATTATGCATTTTTGCAATGTTGATAGTGTATCTATTCTATTGCAATTTTTTTTACAAGCTATGGCAATGCTATTGTGGAGATTGTGCATTATTTGTTGTGAACTCATTGATGTAGAATGAGATGAGCATAAGGGCGTTCCATTTGGGATGTTGTAGAAGTTTATGTTGCAAATAGTAGTCAACTTATTTTATAGGATTTCATTTGAGAAGTTGTAGGGGTGGAGCTCATCATCTGTAAAGTAAATAATAAGCCTCATTATCTATGATATGAGGAAAAATAATATCTAGAATTTAAAAAGATAAATATGAATGGAAAAAAGTGTCAATTGTATGAAATGTATTTCTACATTAATCCTAATTTGATTATCGTACGAGATATGATTATTATGTAATATAGAAAAATAACTTGAAGAAGACTTAGAAACATAATTTACTTGAGAACAATATAATTTGAAGTATGTATACATGTGAAACTAAATTGACATATATGTAAACTCAAATATATAAAACTTAAAATATATATTAATCTTCCAAATATGTGTTTACATAACATAATAAAATGGAGGTGATTTAGATACTACTATTATTGCACATATCATTGAGTTCACCCAACAAGAAGGTGTTTTCACCAACAAAATATATCTTGTCAACCTTGTTAATTATTGATTTTAACCGTCCTTGAACAACACTTGAATCATATGCAAATGAGAGGGTGGAAATAAATTGTTTGAATAAAACTCATTTGATTACAATATCACATCAATTTTTGCTTCTTGATTGAATTATAGCATATAATTCCTCTGCAGACATACCAACAAGATTGGTAACCGGTTCTTCAAAAGTAATAGCTCATAAAATTCCTGTATGATATGCTAGCTTTATTTGAAGTATGTATCTGTAACTATAATTTGGAAATGTAGCTTTACACTTTGAACAATACCATGTTTGATCATCATTTTGATAACTTTTTTCTTACATTATTTTCTATCTACTTCAAGGGTAAAAGATGGATATATCAAAATGAGTTTGATTTTATGAATTGTACAGTTGCTTTTGTAATGCATTGTATAGTTTGGGTCATGTGCATAGTGTGTTCTTCAATACCAACAATTGTCTTTCTCATAAGTAGTAGAGGTACATCACAAGGCTGTGTAGATGATGGGATAACATCATTCCCATTATGTTCAAACCATGATTTTAGTTGTTGTGTCTCTTCTATACTTGGGCCTATAAAGAGGTGGGTACTATCTAAAGTTCCTATGACCTTTCCATTATACGCAGTGACACGTCCATTTTTCATTGCAAGCACAACAACATGGTGCGAGTGATACATCTCTTGGATCTTTTTTCCTTCCTTTTGAGTGGTTTTACCCATAAAGTCACATTGATAGTAAACAAAGACATATCCATTAGCCTAATGCTTCTTCTAAGAACTTTTGCACCATCCTGTCTTCTTATTATGGATTTGGGGTATACACATATGACTATTCCAATAATATCAACTAGGCAATTGTTGGTGAATTGCATAATGTCATTAAGGGGCATGAAAGAGAATTGGTGTTTTGGTATTGCAAGGTCATCTTCATAGAGATAAATCTTAGAATCATCTACTAAACAAATTTTAACTTGGCTATTACGTTTGTTGTACAACCTGTTAGCAATTTTGATACTTGCACTAGATATTGTATAGAAAAATCCAATCAGAAGATTCATGTAATGAAGATCTGCAACTTCATTGAAGTAAGTGACACATATTTCAGTTCACTCATAGTCTATAATATCGAAAGAAAAGACATGGCCTTGTCTTTTTTATGTGTTGAATTGGTGCAATTATTTTTTCATTGTAACACACCCCTTTATGAGCCATCTTGTTTGGTATAGATTAAAATTTCTAATAGGAGTAATAAAGGAGGAAATATCTTTCCTTTTAAGAGAGGAGCATATCCCAAATAGTGCCCTTTGAGGATCTTGTTTTGAAACTCTTTCATTTTCTACTAGACCTGTGCACATATCATTTGAGGATGTACCATGTAGTTGTTGGCCTTGTTCTTCAAATAGATAGGTGGGCTAACCAATGATATCATGATGTGAACACATGATTTCTAGGTTAGATATGACAATCCACCTATATAGGTAGAATGAGTAAGTTACAAATATAAACAAATTTTACATGGTAGGTTAAAGAATGCTAATTAAAAAATAATAGATTGATACTTTTAGGGAAATAATGTAAATATGTTGGCTCACTTTGAATTAAAAATTATAGGGAAAATGTATCCTATGAGTAGAACTATAGACCCCTTTTAGAGTTCTTTTGAAGTTATGTAGTGATTGTATTTTTTTGGAAGTGTGGATTTTTTCTTGTGAAATCCATTTGAAAGCTCTATTTTAAATCAATTGGCCAATTTAGGGACATGACTAAACTTGGCAGTATCTAATACTTGTAGATGTGGTTGCAACTGTAGGTTTCCATTGTTGATCATTTTGATTGCATTCTCACTAAAAGAATACATTTTCACAATAGAAGAATTTATTCCTATAAAAAGTAAATTACACATGACAACTATTATGTCCTAAAATTAAACTATAGAATAATACTATATGAAATGTAAATTGAAAATGAAATTGAAACCACATAATTTAGTTAACTATATATTTCTAATGAATTTTGTAAAGAGAATTTAGTTGTCTCAAAGAATGTGATCATGAATGAAAATTTATATTTATAGTACTTTTAGATAGACTATAAGTAGTTTCTGAAGACTACCTATCAATTTGTTTGATTGATGTTTTTCTAACAAGATAGTAGCTTACAAAAGTTAACCCTTTGCATGAATAAGAAGAAGAAGCAATGTTAGTAAGACAAAAAAAAATGAAAATGAGAAATTTTATATATAATTTTCAAGTTTCACATAAGTTGGAAAATACATTTAGTTGTGTAAGAATAAGTATAGACATAAGACAACGACAAAAAAACAAACATACACATTTGTCATAGCTAACACGTGTAGTTCAAACAATAATGGTAACTAATTATTTGGGAACAAGCTTAAGTGCTTGTAGGAATCCGCTATAGATCCCTTTTAGAGTTATTTTAAAGGTATGTAGCGATTGTATTTTTTGTAAGTGTGGCTTTTTTCTTGTGAATTCCATCAAAAAGCTCTATTTTAAATTGACTAGCCGCTTCAAGGCCATGGCTAAACTTGGCAATATATAATACTTGTAGGTGTGGCTGAAATTGTAGGTTTAAACATTATTGATCATTAGTCATTACCAATTAAATTATAGAATCATACTTTATGAAATATAAATTGTAAAAAAATTTAAAGCACATAAGTTGGTTAATTATATATATAATGAATGTTGTAAAGATGATTTAGTTGTCTTAAAGAATGTAATTACAAATAAAATTTTATAATTATAGTACTTTTAGATAAGATATAAGTGTAGTTTAAATAATAATAACTCAACTCTTATTATTTTCCAACAAGTGTAAGTGTTTGTAGGGATCGATTTGGTTTGATTGTTAGAAAATAGGAAATTAGCATGAGGTAAGGGAATTAATTAGTTTATTTTATTTCTATTAGTAATTACAATCATGTGTAAACAACCACCTCACTTATTTTGAGAGAATAAGTATTAGGAATACAACGTAGGTGGCAATTGATGGCATAAAATGTAAAAGTGAAAGCGTGAAAGCAAAGTTTCATTTTTTTATATGTAAAAAAAATGCAAATAAAACATTTTTTTCTTAATAGAAGACATGATAGAATTAGAATATCACATACAATTTACATAGTTTTAATGTAGAATTGTATTACATACTATTCAAGTACTTTTGAAATGCAGTTCTAAGGCAGGGCACATTGCCTTGTTCATAGTACTAGACAATGTGCTTTTATTGTACAACTATGAAAAAAAGCCAACTATTCATAGTTGGTAGATCTCGTAATTACATTATAATATTACTTAATAATACATTTTTGTGAAACTAAAGATTTTTAAACATTATTCAAATAGTTTTGGAATGCAAATTTAATGTATGGAGCACCACCTTGTCCGTAGTGCTCATCAACATGCATTTCTCGTAAGAAAGTTGGCTAAGTTGCATAGAACTCACTTAGTGTTTCTTCCATTGACTGGATTTCACAGCACTACATACTATGTACATCTAGAACAAGTGTCTTTTCTTTTTGAAGTAGGTCAAGGCAATTAAGTGTGACATCATTGGAAAAATATTGAATGACTCTTGAAGGAATTCCATTGATTGAGGGAGATGAGTCAATTGGAAGATCGAGGGAGCTATTGCTACTTGATATCTCAATTATGTCTATACGTTGATGAGAATTTGCCATTCCTGAATGAAATGAACTTTAGAAAATAGTAAAAAATATAATAATAAAGTAATGATTTGTAAACTATAGTTAATTTCCCCTTTTGTAAAACTACTTTGTTAACAAATTAACATGGAATTATGTCTATAAATTGTACAATTTTCTTTCACAACTTTAAAAAGTATCACTATAAATACATACATTTGTACATAATGCTAACTAATATTAATATTTTAAATATTATATGTAATTGTAAAATGAAAATTAAACAAAAAAAATCTAAAATATTTTATATTGGTCTACCTTAACATGTAATTTTCTTAATTACATCGACATTTAACAATGATAAGAAAATAACAAATTGCATATTATAACTTTATACATTAAAAATAAAACAAGAACATAACATATTTAAGAAAATTAAAAGAATAAAATAAATCTTAAATAAATGATAGTAAAATATAATTATGATTAAATAACATAAATATTTTGAAAAATAAAATAATAAAATAAATTGTAAAAATATATGAACCAAAGGAAATAGGGTGTCCACCTTTTAGGAGATGGAACTTTGAGACCTATTTCACTCTTTAGTTCATTAGGAAACCAATATCCCTCAACCAAGTGACTCAATTGAGGGAAGGACTAGGGGTTTCCTTATGTGATTAAATGGGGGGTTCACCATTAAATGAAGCTTCAAAGGAGAAACACAAAATCTATGCACAAAACCCTAGAAATTTAAGAGCATGAAATCATATTGATGAAAGAGAATGAAATAGAAGGGTACCTAGAAGAATGATGGAGTCAAAGAAAGGTCTATAACCCTAAAATTCTACTTTTTGAAGTGCATTGGGACTAATACGCCAAGTTGGGTGATTTAGTCCTGCTACAGGAATTTGGGTAGGATTTGGAATCTTCTAGTGACTGATTTAGATCTCCAGAAATTTGGCAAAAAGGGTATATTGGGACTCATATGCCTAGATGGGAAATTTAGTCTTGTTCTTCCTTTTTGAAAAAGTGGAATCTAAATTTTTTCTCCTAGCTCTGCACTTCCTTCCTATGTTTTTCAAACTTCGCTTTTGGATTCGAACCTGTTAAAAGTCTATAAAACAAAACATTGTGTTGATTTGCTTATGGGGGGTTTACCTTGGTCAAACCCCTAGTTCAGTAGTTAAACCTTGATAAAAAGTATAGATCTAAAATGGAATGTGTGTGAAGATCCTAATCTTAAGTGTACCTAAGATTAGGAGATCTAAAATGCAACAAAACCATTCTCTAATGTGCTAGAATAGGATGCATAAATGAAACATGAAAATGATGATGACTCACTTTGGGAGATCTCCAATCACCCTAATAAGCTACAAGAATGCATGTACCTTCCTTTAGGTAGAAAGTAGAATGATAATGGAAGATGGAATCACTTAGGAAAATAGTCATTAGGCTTGGTTCAATGGCTAGTTGCATCTCCCCAACCTAGAATCCATCATGATCCTCCATAGGCAACCATCATTAATCTTTGGAAATGCTTGATCTTGAAATGAAGTGAGCTTGAAGACCTACAAAAATACTATAATTCTGCTCCAAGAATTAAAATTTGCTTTCTCTTTATTCTTGAATGCAAATGCTTGAATCTCTTGCTTACTTAATCACTTGTCTTGTTCTCTCTAGTTCCTAATGTCGAAAAATGAGTGTGAGACTTAGATTTAATAGGCATCCCATCTAATTTACCGTTTATTAGATCCCAAATGTAGAAATTTGTGAGATTTGAATTTATAAAGTTTAATTTCTCACTCAAACCCTAAAAAGGCCCCAAATGGGACTCATATGCCCAAGGTGGCGTATAGATCCTTCCCTAGATTTTTGGGGTGAGAGAATGTTGAGAGGTTAAAATATTTAATGTTTTCAAAATTTCAGTTGAAATAAACCTTGGGATCCATAATAAAGGGTCTTAGGGGCCTATTAATAATGATTTAAAGGGAATGAATGCAAGGGTACTAAAATGGGTCCAAATTAAGTGTCAGATTGTAGTATCTCCAAGAAGGGAGTACAATTTTTGATACTACATTTAGACCCCACTTTAGCACCCATATGACAGTATGTGCATATGCAAACTAAAGTACTTCTAAAAGTAAAATTTATCTCATAAAAGGATACTCATATGGATTCATTTGCAAACATGGGAGAATGAAGCCCCCACTGTAGTTATCTACAAAACTATAATGTTAGGAACTGCATCCTACAAAACCACTTCGTTAGTTGTTCAAAAATACTTTTATCTAACTTCTTCAAGAAATCAAATTCAAGAGTAGATGTATGCCCCCCTTGATTCTGCTTGCTTCATGGAGGTGGAATCAAGGTAGTAGTCTACCTGCATCGAATTGCATAAGTCATATCATAGGGTATTTCCAAGTACCATACCACATGGTGATAAACATTTGATGAGACCGAGAGTAGAATTGCAAATCCAACACAACAAATGGAGTTCTCTAGCCCCCAATATGCTAATTTTAAATTAAAAAGAACTTCTTACTTTAACATTTACATAACCTAATTAAGAGTATATAAGAGTAAAAAGTTAGGTATTTTGTATCATTTTATCTTTTACCTTTTTACAATTTGACTTCGATGGAGAGTGATTGATGATGCCGAGCATACGACCTTATGTGCCTCTGAGACTTGAGACCCTATGTGAGGAGGTGGTGCAGAGTGAGCTGCAACATATGGTGAATGGATTCTTCTCTACCTTTGCTTCATTTTTTATGCTTTTACCTTATGTTTTTATGCATTTATAGATAGATTTATGACCCTGGAAGAAAATGTCGCAAAGCGTCCCTTTTTTTCACAAAGTGTCCCACTTTTTTGCAAAGTGTCCCAAAAAAGAAATAAAGTGTTTGGGACCCCCAGAAAAGTACCCTATAGCAACTTTAGCACACTTTTCAATTGTTGATGTATAGATTTAAGATTTTTAGGATGCTTATACTTGTGATATTTTTGCTTTTTATCAGATTCCTCCTCAATCTTGACAATGTTTGGGTGGCAAGTTATTTTTCGCTTACGAGCGCTTGTCTCAGCACTTTTAGAGGAGGATACATAGATATTACAAAAAATGTGCATATATTGGGCCTATCTCATGCCACCCATGAGATACCATGATGCCATGCTTATGGCACTAGTAGAGAGATGAGATGCAAATACTTGTACCTTTCATCTATCCATTGGAAATATGACCATTACCTTGGAGGATGTGTATTTCATTCTTCAGCTCCCTATCCGAGGCAAGATTGTACATTGTGCAGAGGATTGATCTTATTAGGAGATGAGGGAAGAAATTCAGTATTGCCTTGGAGGTTTGATTTAGGAGAGGATTGTGGGGCCACATATTGAGTTGAGGTGGCTACTACACACATGATCACCACTTAGGTGGATCATGATTATGACTACAACACTAGTACTAGTCCCAGATGGTCAGGGAGCACACCTAGATGGAGGATTGGTACACATGATTCGGGAGATGGAGCAACACAAGACCGTCTAAGCCTAGGGTTGCAGTATTCTAGTGCATCTCTATTATGACTTGGGATAGTTCGCCTATCTAGAGGTAGATAGTATGGTTCATTGTATGCTATTACAGGTTTGGTGCCTAGAGCATATCACATGTATTAGACTAATAGGATTTCCTACTATTGGCACTATGGGTTACCCATGCTCCTTTAGCTATCTACTTCAGGAAGCATGGAAATATAGGTAATTATTATACTAGAGAGTTAGGTTTGATCATCTTGATTAGGAGGAGATCCTATGGAGACTTTACTAGCTGATACCTTAGTTGCTAGATGAGACACACTAGTTGACTAGGATATAGAGGGACCGATTTGGGGAGGCACGATTATGTAGTGAGACCTTTCTACTATGATTGTTTCCTAAGGTAGTTTGGACAAATACAGGCTCCACCAACACCACAACCTTTTTATAGATGATAAGTGCGGAGTGCCCGTAGGCTTGGAGATACAAGACGACTCACAGTCGATGATGTTGTATCTAGTGATTCAGATGATGAGGATCTTGACATGCTCCTAGTCTCCGATGCTGATGACATGGGTGCTACAAATGCTTATGAGGAGTGGTGGTCCGCAACATGACCAAGTCCAGTATTTCCTATGTATTAGCCTATAGGCTATGCTGAACCTCTTCCAAATCACATGGATGATGATGAAGAGACAGGTGAGGAGATTAGGGTTGCAAAATTTTTTGTGGATGAGGAGGAGGACTTAGACTATGGGAGGAGGAGGAGGATGAGGATGATGACGAGGAGGAGGAGGGCCAATTGATGAGTGATAGAAGTGATATAGCAGGTGAGGATCTAGTTGCCCCCAAGTGGATAGATTCAATTCCTACCTGGGTTACTAGATCATAGTCAACAGTCACAAAATGTGCCAACACTCATGAGCATGAGGAGGGTAGCAGATCTTCTATACCTTTTTGTAGAACCAAGATCCTAGTACCTACAAAACACAACAAACAAACACATTAGAAGATTCAAATGCAAGCCAAGATCAAAGTTCCCTATATAATCCATTAGCAATGCTTAAAATAGGAATAAAAAAATAAGAACACAATGAAAAAGAAAGAAGATAGATCAAATCCTATTAAAAACATGCAAACTCTTGATCTTATGGGGGAGTTGGTGCCAATTTGATGTGGAAATTGGCCCTTTCCCAACTCCTATGCAAGCTTTTGATGATTGGGTGATGATTGATCCACTTGGTGATTGCTTCAAATTAACTCAATGGAGAAAACCTGCAATAACCTAGCTATGCCTTGATGAAATTGATGAAAATGCTAATGCTTGAAGATGAAATTGAGTATAATAAGTTTGCTCAAATTGTGGATGATCAAATGAGGAAAGAAAACTCTTATTTATAGAAAGAAAAGATGGAGAAATGCCCAAAATGAAGCAATGTGGGACTAACTTTCAACCAATGGCCAAATGCCACTTGTCAAGAGATGGATGGATGAAGGATGTACACATTTTGATGAAAGTGTCCATAAATGCATTTATTTGAACTTTGAAATTTGTGAAATGACAAGGTGGATGAAGAGTCAAATGGAGTAATGGCCATTTGGCTCAATGCAAAAGGACTTGTAAGATGAAATAAATGTCTTATTGGAAGGACCTATCCTACTTGGAGGGATTTTCAAATTGAAGGAATATTCCTCTTTAATTCCATGTTGAGAGAAAATAGGAATCTAATAAATGAATTAAATCTATTTTCATGTGCAAGTGGCAAAAGCTAGAGGATGGGACATGGATTTAGAATTAAATTAATCAAGGGTTAATTAATTTAATGAAGGATGAGATGATGTGACTATTTGATTTAGATTTATGGGTTGATTTAAATCAAAAGATGAGAAGAATATGATATAAAGATTAATTAAATAAAGATTTTTTATTTATTTAACTAAAGGAGATGGATATTAGATTAAATCGAATAAGGTTTTAATTTATTTAATTTAATAGGGGGACTTTAGAGATTTAATCAAATAAAATAAATTATTTAATTAAATAGAGATAATTAGATTAGATTGATTGATTTAATTAACAAGAGAGAATGACTTAATTAGATAAATGATTTATTTAATTAAGAGAGGAAAATTGATGAATTTAATCAAATAAGGGTATTTGATTAAATGGTTAGACAGAGGGATGATTCAGGATGAAAATGCTATTAGTAATCAGGATCAGATGTGTAATGTCAATCGATACATTTTACGTGTCTACATTTTTCCCCTCTTTGAAATGATACACTTGTTGCGTTATTTCAAAGAATAAACTGTCTTGATAAAAAAGCCAACAAAATTTTGATTTCAAAATTTTCCCCACTGTTGCCCTGGCGAGAGAAAACATGCCCATATACTGCCCCCTCGAGGGATTAGACGAAATTTCTAATTTTTGGGTGATCTCTTGAAAAAAGAGGACAAGGTGCCTGACAGGTCTAGAAAGGCTTTAGAAGGTCAAAAAATGAGATAAAACGCAAAAAAGGTGTGAAACAGCCTTCAAATGGACAAAAATGGGATCAAGGGTCCAAAACCCTAGCATAACAGCTAAATGGGGTAAAAAAACCCTAATTTTTCAGGCTTAAATGGGCCTCGAGGGGCCATTTCCAATTCATTTTCACATTTAGCCTTAAGAGATTTTGCAAATTTGAGCTCTGACAACCTTGCGAGATGGCACGGCGACAACTCCCTATACACATTTCTGACAGAGTATGGACACATCAGAGGGTTCCTAGCACTCGACCACCAGTGAGTCAAATTCACTCTAGCTTATTTTTTGATTTTTGTGCTCTTTTAATTCATTATGAAACTTAGATTTTAGGAGCAGTGCCATATTGCACCGCTACAAATTTCAAAAAATGCCGCTCGGCGTCAAACTGCACCGCCATTGTGAGTAGCGATGCCACAGTGCAGTTTGGAATTTGGGCTCAAATTCCAAACTGCGACACCTTCGCAAAGTGCACTGCCGCGGTGCCCTTTAGAACTAGGGTTTCCTTCTAAATTGACCCACCATCCCAAACTGTGATGCCGCAATGCAATTTAAGAGTTTAAAGCTTCCAGCAGCGTAGTTTGGAGTTTGCAAACTACACTGCCATCATAGGTAGCGATGCTAAGGTTGCTTTCGGGATGCCGAGATAAGCTAGGATTAGGATTTTTTTGATGAATTTTAACACGATGACTTTCCTAATGTAGGAGGAGGCTAGAGAGATATGTTCACATGAGCACAAGTCTCGAGAGATTTTTGGCCTTTTGAATGATTTTTTTGATCGACAGTAGGAGCACCTAGGAGAGATGGGACTTTGGTACATCGCCTACACATCACCCGTGCAAACACACTTGGGCATGATGACGACACTTGCTGAGAGGTGTCATAGTGAGACCTCCTCATTCCACCTTTCGACGGGCAAGGCCACAGTCACACTAGAGGACATGTGGCAGATCTTAAGATTGCCTATCCATGGCAAGTGGGTTATTTATGATATGGATGTTTGGAGGGAGGCCTGCTACGACGTTATGGAAACCAATCAGATTGTATTCTATGAGGGCCAGATTAAGTTAGAGTGCCACATGCCCATCGTATCACCTTACCACTTAGTCATTACAACCATCATATCGAGTCTTGTCGCACTAGATCGGTGGGGCAGATACTTCAGTCCTGGATGGGGGCTCGCTTGGGAGTGCATGGTCCGACATCGACCGACACTGTTTGCACGGGTGCCAATTCTGCTAGCCTCACTTTACATTGATTTGCACAAGTTTTCTTATCTAGATGGCAAAGCACTTGGGGCGGGGGTAACACTCTTGCATGTTTGGGCTTGGTAGCACATCCCCGTGCTTCGTCCAAGAGTTGTTCCAATTTTGATGGAGCTAGATGATCTAGTGGTCTGGCAATACAGAGGAGGCCTCTCCTTTACTCATACAAGACAACATGGGATTCCTCATTGGAGGAGGGTCCTTGATGATATGCGAGTGTTCAGGTGGCAGCCATACCTTAGACAACCCACCTGGTTTGATGATGTGCAACAAATTTTCTTTGCCCTTTAGGACAGACTTATGTAGGGGCGAGAGCATACGATGATTGAGATGTACTTTCCAGACAGGGTTCAGAGACAATTCGATGAGCCACAAGATAGGCTAGACGATTAGTACATGGAATTTTTGCGAGGAATATGAGCCAGAGCTCTTGGGGCCGCTACATACCTTCCCATTAGGTAATCTAGAGTTTCCTGCAGCTGGTGGCCAGGCCATGGCCATATGACCAGGGACAGGCAGATCTAGGGGTCACACAGGCCTATAGAGATTGTTCAGGTTGCCGTTGGGGCTTATAGTTTTGGGGAAACCATCTACTCAATAGAGAGCTAGAGGTCGGGAGTAGGACGGGGCTAAGGGGACGAAGATCAAGATCAGGGAGGCGGTGGGCCACCACCAGTTCATCAAGTTCAAGATCATGGACCTCAGGATTAGCCACCTAGAGATCCACAAGTGGGAGAGAAGAGACAGGATGCCCTTTGGCAGGACCAGGATCTAGGACATTAGGATAGGATCCCAACATCACCTAAAGATGGGGATCAAGATTAGCCCCCCGTGCAACCACCTCTATAGCCAAATCTTAGAGACAGACAAATTTTGCAATTGAAGGCCTAGGTATAAGCACTGATAGCTGAGAGAGATCAAGCCAGAGCAGAGCGGGACTAGGCCATTTTTCAGAGATAAGATGCAGAGCTACAAGTAGCAATTGAGATGGGACGACAACAACAGTTAGAGAGCATGGCTGCATCCTCCTCTCGGAGCATAGTATCACTTCGAGCATCCCGAGTACCAGATTTTTTCCAGAGGACAAGGCATAGGCTAACAGAGGAGCACAACAAGAGAGCAGGTGTCGAGGGTAGCAGCCAGCAGGGCTAGGCCCATTTTTGATTGAAACATGATTTTTTTTGCACCCCATGGGCTTGTTTTTGATAGCCCCATGGGCTATTTTGTACTTACTGACATACATGTACATTGATCCAATTTTTTGTACCGTGACTGTATATTTTGATGAGATATATGATATGAGATGACAATGTTTTGATGCAATATGATATGTCCTATCTTTACTTTATGCTATATGGATGCTTTTTTACTTTCTATGTGCTATGCAATGAGTCTATCTTACGAGGCTATGATGTTTATGTGATGAATATGCTATTGTATGGATGCATTTCTTTTTTAGTACCTTTTTTTATGCATTTTTTAATGATGTATGCAAAATGTTATGATGTGCAAATGTTTAGACTAAAAATCTATATTATGTAGTGATGGATGGTATGTATGCTTTCTATGTATGATATGCTCCCATGACGATGTGATATGATGTTGATATGTGTAATGATGTTTATGATATGATATGATGGATGTAAATGATGTTTATGACATGGATACCTTGATATATGATATGTGATGGCGTAATGGATACTTATATGTGATATGGGGTGATTATGAAATTTTATGATGTGGTGAATGTGAATGATGCTATGATGATGAAAATGTTTATAATGCCATGGGATGATTGCTTTTATGTTTATGTGAAATGAATGCAATGTAATGATTCATGAGATGCTATATTATGTAAATGATGGTAATGCAATGTATGTGTAATGGTTAATGCTTTCTATATGATATGCAATATGCAGTATGCTGATGGTTTGTGGATGCAGGATGAATGCAATGATGATAGTAGTTTTTGATTAACTGCCATGGTACCATGTTAGCGTGAAAAGCAATAGGTAGAAGAAAACAAGAGATTCCAACAAGAGACAAGAGATGATGATGATGATGATTACTTATCGAGGAGTTGGGATTTTCAAAGGACCAATTACCTTATGTTTGATTACACACATAGGCATGATGCATCAAGGTATTAAGAATCAGGATGGCATTGCACCTAGTGTGATGGACTTTGACTCGATAATCAAATAGGAGTACTCATATTCACACCTAGCATACAAAAATTTATTCAAAATGTAGTTCAGATATTTCAAACATCTCGGGCCAAAACATAGAAAAACAAGCCTTCCCATGTGGTCAACAAGACACCTAAAACACCCTCCCTACACTTAAACAAAGTACACATGACCAAGTTATATTACAAGAATATCCAACAAACATGGTAGATAAAAAGATAATGATCATTGCCCCATTCCTATCTCTCTAAATCCTTTTGTTCAGACATCATCGAGAGGTCCTTGGAATGAGCGCAATAAGATAAATCAAAAGACAAAGATAAAGTAAACAGACAAGCTAATGTTCTTCAATACCACTAGCCAAGACTAAACTACGGTGATGCCTGATTTTGATGTCCATTGTAAGAAGGATGCATCCTAAGACATGATGATATCAAATGATTTTGATATGGGACTGATTGGATGATAGGCTATTGACACAAAGAGTTGACCAACTTGTTTATGTACTGACCTAGATCTTAGATTTTGATGTTTTGGTTTTCATTTTTGATCTACTAGACTTGTTTCTGACTGTTTCATCAAAGGTTGAGGATGATCATTGATTTATTTTGAGTGATGTTTATTGCGGGTAAAAGTGAGATGAGACAGATGGATTTTTTCAAATATTTGGATGTTTTTGATTTTTTTTGAGATGTTTTGAGGTTGTTTTTGGTATTTTTGAGATTTTACAAATATTTTGATTTTTTGATTTTCAAATGTTTTTGGGTTTTCTGAGATTTTGACCAAGAGACTAACCTAAAGACCTATCCTAGGGGCCTCAGGGGCTGATCAACAAATTATCCTTGCCTACATTATACACACAAAGACCATGTAGTTTGATTGACCTTGACTCGATTATTGCTGAGATATGAACAAATGGACTGCCAGTTTATTAAGATGGACTCCTAGAGGACTGACCTAAGTGTCTCGAGGGATGATCAAAGATTCAACCTTTTCTACGTTCAAGGCTTAGAGACCCGTAGTTCGACAAGATGACTCTATTTTTGACTCCTTTTGACTGACTTTTTGACCCATTTTTGGATTTTGAATGTTTTGAATGTTTTGGATTTTATGATGTTTTTGGATTTTTGGATTTTACGATGTTTTTTGGATTTTCTTAATTTAGGGATCTCAAGAACATATACGAATCCGATTTGATGAGAACATGCCCTCAGCATGATGTAATAGACTACTCCGATAAAGGTAGGACAAAATGACCTTGAGGATGGGTCGAGTAATACTAGGAGGGATCATGATACAAACATAGGACCAAGCCATGATGCAGATGCAGATGGGTGATGGATGAAGATATGTAATGTGATGGATGATGCTGAATGAGTCGTGAAGATCCTGGTGGATGGAAAGTGCTTATTTACACAAGGTTCCTGTTTTCCAGGTGTTCACCAAGGTACTTTCCCAAAGCACCACCGAAGTGGTTTTCACTAGAGGACAATTTTTCTCTTTACTAATTTTGATCTTTTTTCTGATTTTTTTTTGGACTTTTTGCTTTTTTAATTTTTTTGTTGTCACCAAGACACCTATTTGCCAGGTTTTCATTAGGGTGACCATTTTTTCAGGACATTTTTTGATTTTTTGGGTTCTATACCTTGAAATATTAGGCATAAAACTTTTTGAGATGGGAGCTGTTCATGGGCTCCTATAGAGGTTCCCCTTTAGGTGTTGATAACTGATATGCCCATGACTTATAGATTGCTGTGATAATGAATGGTCCCAACCAGTTGGGTTCAAATTTTCCTTTGTTATTTGGATTTGGAACATTCTTCTGATTCTCCTTTAGCACCAATTCTCCAACTTGGAATGTCTGACTCTTTATTTTCTTGTTATAGCTCCTCTTGAGTTAGTTTTGATAGACTTGCAAATGATTTAATGCTTCCATATGCTACTCATCTAGTAGCTCCAACTCATTGAGTCTTGATACTCGGTATTCTTCATCTGTGATGAGGTTTTTCATTAATATTCTTAGTGATGGAAGCTTGATCTCGATGGGCAATATAGCTTCTAATCCATAGACTAGAGAGAATGGGGTGGTGTTGATGGGTGTGTGGATGCTAGTTTGATAGGCCAAGAGGGCGAGATTTAGTTGCAAATTCCAGTCATGACCTACGTCATTGATTGTCTTTTTGAGGATCTTTAGGATTGTTTTATTGGTGGCTTTTGCTTGGCCATTGCCTTGGGGATAGTATGGAGTGGAGAAGCGATGTTGGATTTTGAATTTTTTGCATAGGTCATGGGCCTCCTGATTTTTGAATGATGTCCCATTATCTGAGATAATGGCTTGTGGGACACCATAGCAACATATGAGATAGTTCAGGATGAACTTTGATATCTACTTCCCAGTTATGTAGGTCATTGGTATGGCTTCCACCAATTTGGTAAAGTACTCAGTGGCGGTAATGATAAACTTGTGGCCATTGGATGAGGAGAGAGTAATTTTCCCTACGAGATCAAACCTCCACTGTGAAAAGGGCCATGGCGTGACAATTAGATGGAGTTGTTGAGCTGGAGCATGGATGAGGTCCCCATGCTGCTGACATTGTAAACACCTTCTGACGTAGTCATGTGCTTGCCTTTCCATAGTAGGCCAATAATACCCTGTCCTCAACAATTTCTTGGCCAAGGTCATTCCGCTCAAGTGCGAACCACAAATCCTGTTATGTACCTCAGTTAAAGCAGTCAAGGATTCTTCAACATTTAGGCAACGTAATAAGTTCCCTCTATGCTCCTACGGTACAAGGTATTTCCTAGGATGAAAAACCTAGATGCTTTTTCAACAAAGGATTTCTTGAGGTTTGACATTATGTTAGCTGGAAGGACTCCTATTCTTAGATATTTATAAATTTCATGGTACCAAACCAATAATTTTGCATACGAATTTCAACTCTGGTACCTCAAATGCAGGCACGAGAAGCTATTCTACCAGGAATTCATATTTTGGAACATTGTGAGGGATATCCAGTAGGGATCCAATTATTGCCATGACATCCACTTCTCTATTGTTTGCTCTTGGTATCTGCTCAAATGTGATATTAATGAATTTTTTTTTGAGGCTCTCTACCAACTTTTTGTATGGAGTCAGCTTATCATCCTTTGTTTGGTACTCATCATTCACTTGATTTATTATCAGCTAGGAGTCTCCATATACTCTGAGGGCCATGATATGCCACTACACTGCTATTCTAAAACCTATGGTTAAAGCCTTGTATTCTGTGATGTTGTTAGTGCAAGGGAATGCCAATTTGTAGGATCTAGGTATACAGTCCCCATGTGGGGTGATGAAGAAGACACCAGCTCCTGATCGTTGCTGCGTGTAGGAACCATCAAAGGAGAGTTTCCAATGGTTGGCTATGCTAAGATTGAAGATGGATTCATTTGTAAACTTTGATATGAGTGGATTCTCTGAATACATGGGTGCTTCCGCAAGCTGATGTGATCACCTGGCCTTTGATTTCTTTCCACTCTATGTATTCAATGTTGTATTCAGATAGAATCATGACCCACTTGGCCATCCTTCTTGTGAGCATTGATTTTGATAATAGGTGCTTGAGGGGGTCGATTTTGGTGATGAGTTTGATTTTTTGTGCCAACATGTAGTGTCTGAATTTATGTGAAGCAAACACTACTGCTAGATAGGATTTTTCAATGAATGAGTAGTTTAGCTCATGCTTGACCATTGTGCAGCTGATGTAATAGATGGCCCTCTCTGTCCCATTTTCATCATGCTTAGCTAGAAGAACTCCAAGGGCTGCTACTGTTGCTGATACATAGAGGATTAGTGGCTTTCTTGGGATCGGTGGCATGAGGACCGGAGGTGTGAGCAGATATTCTTTAATTTTTTTGAAGGCTTCTTCACACTTGTCATCCCACTTTTACGCTACCCCCTTGTGGAGTAGGTGAGAATAAGGGATTTGCTTGTCTACCAGTTGTGCTATGAATCTGTGGATGGACTGAATCCTGCCTTGGAGACCTCTCAAGTGTTTCAATGTTTTGGGTGCCTCCATCTCGAGGATTGCTTTTAACTTTGTAGGATCTATTTCAATACCCCTCATTGACACTATATATCCCAGTAGCTTTCCTGATTGTACATCGAAGGCACACTTCTTTGGATTTAAACAGACCTTGTATTCCTCTAGCCTGTCGAAAATAGCACTCAAGGTTGCTATTCTATCTCTCCTCTTTTTGGATTTTGCTAGTATGTCATCAACATAATCTTCGATAGTTTTGTGGATCTTTTCATGAAAGATTAACATCATGGCTTTTTGGTAGGTGGCCCCAACATTCTTTAGGCCGAATGGCATCATGTTCCAATAGTAAGTCCCCCATGGATAGGTGAAGGCCATTTTGTGTTGGTCTTCTTTGGAAATCATTATTTGGTTGTACCCAGATAAACCACCCATTAGAGAAAGCATTTCATGTCCCACAGTCATGTCCACAATCATGTCAATGTTAGGCAACAGGAAGTCATCTTTCAAACATGCTTTGTTTAGATCTCTAAAATCCACACAGATGCAGATGCCCCCATTGGTTTTAAAACAAGAACCATATTCGATACCCATTCGGGATAGTCAATTGGTCTTATGAATCCTGCATCAAGTAGTTTTTTCAATTCCATTTTGACTAGTAAGGCTATTTGGGGATGCATCTTTCTTAGTTTCTATCTGACAGGCTTAGCTTCATGATGCATTGCTAGATGATGGACCACAATCTCCAGATCTAGTTCGGGCATGTCGGCATAACTCCATGCAAAATTGAACTTTCTCTCCCTCAGGAAAGCAGCTAGGAGTTCTTGTTCCTTTTTCATTAGTGATTTGACATAGAATGTGATGTGTGGAGTTTCTTCTGTTCCCAAGTTGACTGGGTTGCACTTTTATGCTAGAACTGCTGATTTTTCTTGGTGTAAAGCATTGAGGGGAAGATTGAATACTTCATCCGTAGGAACCTTAGAGAGGTTTTCACCATTGGATACATCCTTTCTTTTTACTATTTTTGGATTAGAGAGTTCCACATTATGGTTTTCACTCAAGGACCTTGAGATTATTCTTAGATTTTCACTTGTGCGACTGAAGGACTCAATCATCTCCCTGTAGTAAGCATGTGTGTCTAAAATTATTTCAAATCTAGCTTTATGATCGCCACATGGTATCATGTATTGCAATCCCATGAATTATGAGAATGACTCATCATTTTTGAATGTGTCAAGAATCAATGGTCATCGTTGGTCATGATCGATGAGTTGGGGGTAGACTAGTTTTATCTCATGTGATTGGTTCTCAGACTCATAGGATAGGGTACTAATCATAAGGAGTGAGGAATTATCAAAAAGCATTGGTAGGTCAGGTATGGTATCTTCCTCGTCATCGCTACTACTATAAACATTAGTTATATCAAAAGTGAAATTGTCTATGACTCGACCGGTAGACACAGGTAAGCGTAGTTCAACTGGTGTTGGCTGATGGGGAGTCCTGACTACTTTAACTGGGGCACCTTGTCCACATATGGTTATACTCGGAGGGGTACATCTGAGGCCAAGATTTATCATTCATGTCTCAGGAATGATGGGTATTAGAAGCCCATTGTCGTTTTGCCCCAATTTCTAGTTTCTGTCATAGCCCATTGCAAGCATCATTTGCAAGCCTTTGCTGCTGTCGTCCATAGGTAAATTGGCTACCAGTCTATTGTCTTGATACAGGAGATGGGATAGGTCATCCTCTATTACTTCTCAACTGAGATCTCCCCAGCTTCTAAATTTGGAATATCCTTTAGTGGATGTTTGGGATGTGGAGGCTTCATTTGATTACGGTCGCCCTCGTGATCTAAGAGATTGTGGTAACTCTCCTACCACAAAAGCATTTTTGGGAATTGTATAGTTTCCACAACCATTGTCCTGGATGATAAATTTGATATCAGAGATGGTGGGGATGGTGGGTATATTTGTCACAGATGTGGAGGTGAGAGTAGTTGGGTCAATATATGGAGTTGATGGACCTTCATCATTTTTAGGCACTTGAGGGATTTTATAATATTTTTCCTCTAGGTTTTTGCAGTAAGAGAATGGTTCAGGATCTCCATGGATGGTGACCTCTTGGCCTTCATATGTGAATTTGATGCATTGATGGAAGGTTGATGCTACTGCTTGCATTGCATGGATCCATAGACATCCTAGGAGAATGTTATAAGGCAAGTTGAGGTCCAGGACCTGATAGGTAGTTTCCATGATTGCTGGCCCTACTTGAATAGGGAGTTGAATTGTGCCTTGGGAAACTCTTTCTTGGTCATCATATGCCCTGATTGTGATGCCTTTGACTTTTTTGATGGAGTCTTATGAGATTTTTAGATTCTTTATGAGTTTAAGGGAACAAATGTTCAAGCTCGCATCTCCATCCACCAAGACTCACTTGACTTTGTTTTTATGCACTAGGACCTCCAAATGGAGTGCATGATTGTGAGATGGTTGAGCGGGAAAATCTTGATTGGAGAATGTAAGGAGGTTGGGAGTAATGATGTTTCTAACCATAGCTTGGAATTGTTCTGCATCAAGATCCACAGGGACGGTGGATGAATCCAATGCTTCCTCTAGGATCTTTCAGTGGGCAGATGAAATTTTTAGTAACTCCATGATGGAGATTTGTGTTGGGGTTCTTTTTACCTGATCAAGGACATTATAGATATTGGGAATAGATCTTGGGTTGGAAGTGGGTGCTCTATTTGGCTGAGATGATCCTGCAATGGTAATTTTCCTACCTCTTGTGGTGACTCCACAATCAACATGGGCTCCTTTGATGGTGATAGTGGTGCAGTACTCATCCATGGATGCGATGACATGATCATACACATGATTTATGCTCTTGAAGGTGCCTTTTCCTTTGTCATTATTATTGTTCCCTTTTTTATGGTTAGGCATTAGATTTGTGGATATCTTGAGGTTCTGATTTCCTGTTGGCTACTCCACATTTATGATTTTTTGATCAATGATCTTGGATTAGGTTTTTCAACCTCATGCAACTGTTAGTGGTGTGCCCTTTGATTTTGTGAAA
>VDFB02386315.1:0-19032 GCA_007258455.2 Sequoia sempervirens | reverse complement strand
CCAATCTGCATCTGTATTTAAGCACTTATTATGAAATCGATATCCTTAGGATACCACAAGTCATAATCCAAGGTGCCTCTTAAGTATCTAAATATCTTCTTCACTGCTACAACATGTGTTTCTTTAGGTTCTTCTTGAAATCTAGCCACAAGACAAACTACATGCATGATATCTAGTCTAGTAGCAATTAGATATAATAGTCCACCGATCATATCTATCTATATTTTCTCTAATTAGCCTTAGGTGAATCATCATCTTTGCTCAATTTACAACTAGTCACCATATGAGTGCATATTGTTTTGGAGTCATCCATTCCAAAATTCTTCAATATCTCTTTGACATACTTGGATTGTGAAATGAAAATTCCTTTATTAGTTTGATTGATTTGTAGCCCAAGGAAGAAATTCATCTCCCCAAACATTGACATTTCAAACTCTTTTTGCATCTCTTTAGAAAATTTCTTACACATATCTTCATTTCATCCAAAGATAATATCATCCACATACACAACTACTATCAAGATTTTTTCTTCCTTAATTTTAAAGTAAAGATTACTATTTGTGGTGCCTTTACTAAATCCTTGCTGTATCAAGTATCTATCCAATCTTGTATACTAAGCTCCGGGAGCTTGCTTCAATCCATACATTTCCTTCTTTAACTTAAACATCATATCTATTTGATCTGACAACTGAAATCCTTTTGTTTGTTCCATGTAAACCTCTTCTTCTAATTCACCATTCATAAAAGTAGACTTCACATCCATTTGATTTAAACTTTAAAGTCCTTGTATGTTGCAAATGCCAAAACAATTATGATAGCTTCCATCCTAGCCACAGGAGAAAAAGTCTCCTCAAAGTCTATACCTTCCACTTGTGAGTAACCCTTACACATAAGTCTTGCTTCATTTCTTACCACTTCTCCATTTTCATTCAACTTGTTTCTGAATACCCACTTAGTTCCAATTATGTTCTTGTTTGCTGGTCTAGGAACCAATTCCCAAGTCCAATTTTTCTCAATTTGCATAATTTCTTCCATTTCCTTCATCCAATGTTCATCTTTGCATGTCTCACTTATTGTTTTAGGTTCTACTTTAGAAAGTAGACACATATTTACCTCATCCTTAGCAGCTCTGCTTCTTGTCAATACTCCTTTCCTCTTGTCTCCAATGATTTGATCTTTAGAATGATTATTTTGTACATACTTAGGGGTATTAGGGGTCTTCTATGGAGCTTCTTCCTCTTCATTCTACACTTTTCTTCTTCTTCTTCTTCTTCTTCTTCTTCTTCTTCTTCTCTACAATCAGGTTCATCTAACACATATCCATCTACTGCAATTGAATTCTACAAGTTTTCATCAACCTTAACATTTTCACTTTCAACAATCTTTCTCAACATTTTTTTGTAACATATGTAACCTTTGCTTTTAGTAGAATATCCAAGGAAGATACCTTATCAAACCTTGCATCAAACTTTCTTTAGTTTTCTTCATCTCTCTTGATATAAAATTTGCTTCCAAATACTCTAAAGTACTTTGTAGTAGGAATCCTTCCATACCATAGTTCATAGGGAGTCTTTGTGCTAATAGCTTTAGCTTGAACTCTGTTAAGTATGTAAACAACAGTATGAATTACTTCTGTCCAGTAGACTTCTAATAGATTTTCTTCTTTCATCATAGTCCTAGTAGCTTCTTGAATTGTTCGATTTTTCCTTTCAACCACTCCATTATGCTAAGTAGTTCTAAGGTAAGACAAATGCATTTTTATTCCATGAACTTCACAAAACATGTTAAACTCATTGGAGGTGAATTTTCCATCTCTTTCAGGTCCCTTAAATTTTTTATTTTCAGATCCATTTCATTCTCAACTTTTCTTGTTTAACCTTGTCATCTCCTTCATAAATACTTTCAAGCTTATCCCAAACATCTTTAGCGGTCTTAAGATTCATAGCTTTAACTAATTCAAAATTTGTAAGACTATTCATCAGAAAAAATCTTGCCTTACCAATTATTTCATGTACCTTGATCTCATCACTTGTGCTTAGACCATTTATAGGTGCAACATACTGATTCTTTATTGCATTTTCAATTTCAAATCCATGAGTCGATAGATATCTTTCCATCTTTTTCTTCCAAAAAGCATAGTCTGTTCCATCAAATTTAGGGAAATCAATTTTCTTTGCCATTCTGGATCTACCTTAAGCATATACACTCTTCTCCAAGGAACCTTGGTATGATACCAATTGTTGAATGAACAAGACAACTGAGAGGGGGGGTGAATCAATTATAGCAAATTAAAACATCAAAACCCTCAATAGTAATTAGATTGACATGCATTCAATAAACCCTTATTTCATTAAAGTGATTAATTGTGAAATGTAGATAAAAAACAACAACACCACACATAAGAGAACACCATATTTACATGGAAAAGGCAATGAGGGAAAATCCATAGTGAGGATTAGCTCACATTATAAGTGATTCCAAAATGGTAAAGGAGCTCCTTCAGAATGACACACTGTCCAAAGGGCTCCAACAGTGCTCATTGCCACAAAAAGAAATACAAGAAGATAGAAGAGAAATGTTACATAGAGAACAACTTCTCAATGCAATAGGAATTCTACCAAAAATGATCCAATACTTTTGCAACCTTGTTTGAAAGATTGTAGACACCTTCAACTCAATGCACTCGAAAGTCCAACACTTTGAAGTTCACACTGCTCTGCTCAAACTCGCATCACACGCATCACTTGCATTTATCTCACATCCATCTTGATTCTCTCTTGCCTCTCACATCATTACCACTCTTATTTATATCAATCTCAACCTTGAAAACCTTCTCCAAGGTTTGCAGCTATCCATTATACTTACAAATTCAAATTAAGTTGGAACAAAAAATTCCCACAATGGATAGGAATAGAAGTGGACCAAAACAACACTTAAATAGGACTCAAAATAAATCTCACACACCATGCTATTCCTTCACTAGTACTTGAACATCTTTGAATGTAGTGTAGACACCAAGTCAACCATTACTCATGAAAATACATTAAACATTAAGTACACACTTCCTTAAATAAATTTGAAACTTTCAGATAACAAAATTTACTTGAACACGATCCAAGATCATCCTGAAAACCAACAAATTCCTTCACAAGAAATTTCCTTGAAGATTATAATCATATTGTTTATTCAGAAAATAATACTAGATACTGCAATGCTCTGGAACTCAAAAGAATTTCTTCTGATACTCCTAACCATGAATCCTCTTGACACAAACAAGAGAACAACACCCTTAACTCTACTTCAAAACCAAAAGTCTTGAAAAAAAACTACAGAGAAATGTGGAGTAGAAACATTTCTCCTATACACCTCTGTACAACATTGCAAAACCAATTCACATACTGGTGAACACAACTTGCTTTGACCAACAATCCAGAAGCCCAAATTATAGATATAGAAACTCTAAACAACAATAACCAACATATCCAAGCCACAAAAATAGATCTTCAACCCAGAAGAAATGCGAAGCACAACCAAAACATCTATACAATCCAAAACACCTCTGCAATACCCTATTTCCTTATTTGATCAATTTTCTCAATATCCTCGACATCTTCAAACACATAGTTGACATCAATGACAACATCTTCATACTTGCAACACACATGTGTTGCGATGAGGACTTCAATGGCTCTGATTTGAAGATGATAATAAGATGGCTATTACGGGTGATTTGTGCATCACGGTTACATGTTGTAAGGCCGGTGTTCAATGTGTGATATGTGATAGGATCATGAAGTAAATAGTCTAGAGACAGGTGGAAAATAACCAATTCATCGCATGGACTTAGGCCATCATGATTGTGATCCTCAATTACTAGTGTGAGATTGCGATATATTAAGGCTATGTGATAGTTGTCGATCATGAATCTCATGGTGATCAATGATCATGTTTTAAAGCTTCCTTTAAGGTTTTATCTCAACCATCCATGCTTGATCTGATGGCCAACATTCAAATAAAAATGGTCAACTGCTCCAGTTCATGGGAAAATGCCAAAAGTAATGGCTCAATGATATTCTCAGCTACCTGATCGAATTTGGTCCACCTTGGATCGATTTTCACACCTTTCCAACACTACATTCATTGCTGGATGGTGCCATTACTGCCTGGTGTGTTTCAAAGGCCAAATTCTTCTATAAAGGTATGGTTTCTTAGATTTTTGTTGCAGATTTTGCAAGTGCTCCATGCCTGCATTCATGAGGGCCAGAATTTTGGGATGTGCTTGAGGTTTTAGATCCTTTATGGCTCAGTTATGAGGTAAATTCAGATGATTGAAGTTTTATCAGAGTTCATTTTCCTACAAATCCTAGTTAGGTTAGGGTTAGGTTTTTTAATTCATTTTCTCAGTTATGTCTGAACTATAAATGCAATACTTGTATATTTTTGAAAGGTTCTACCCCAAACTTTCTCTGGTAGTCTTATGCTATTTTAGCATTTCTGTAGCTGTAAAGTTGGCTTATGCCTCTATGTTAATAAAATAACTGCCTTCACCTTTTCTCCATGATTGTATTTTGTGTAACATCTGATACCTCTTTGCATGCATAAATTTTTCATCTTCTTTATTAGTTATATGATTGTGCTAATTTGTTGTGGATGTTAATCGTGGGTAAATTTCACCCCTTTTAGGATCTTTCATAACCCTATCCTCCATGTTCCTCTTGTAAAGTGGGATAAATAAAGATCTATATGGCCTTTTTCTAGTGATTTTATTAATGCTATGTGCAATCACAAGCAAGAAGAAACACATTAAATTCGGTGCATCACCTTTCCATTACATTTTTATGCATTTTATCCTTCCTTTACCCTTGCAAGTCATTAGTTTAGAGTTTATTGAGGTTGGGTTAGACCAACCCTCTTCTAGACCTAGTTTAGAAAGGAAGCTGACCTTCTCTGGGGATCTAGCCTCAACTGCAAGGGTCCCACACCTTGAGGCTATTTCCATTGTATCATTGGAATGCTAAACTCCTTGTTCAATAGGGTGCATTTCCAAGTGACAACAATCATCATTGAAAAGGGTACCAATATAAAAATACACACAATACTTAATACCATTTACAAAATTACACACTAAGTGACTAAAATATACATAGTGAATGACTGGCATATACACAATGAGTGACTAACACCTACCCTTTTAGCGCATCCCAAGTAGAAGAGGAATGTTGATGCATCCCATACTACATTGTTGGTCCCATCATTTTCCTCAATCTTTAGCACCAACTGTAATGATGTTAGTCATCACATTCTACTTGTGATCATCATTGGATAAGGAGTAAGTGTAAAAAACACATCACATAAGGCCATTAATAATATTCCCATAGCTCATTGAACCTTGGAATCACTGGATTTTGACGTGTGTTGCCTCTAGGATACCAATGACAATTTTGTCCATCCAAGAAGTAACATTTGGCATATACAACCTAGTGATCTTGTTTATATTATAAAATAACCCCTTCACAATATAGGTAGGACCCAACACCAATCACCTTTGCGCTATATGTGACTACCTACTAACCCTTCTAATACAATGATTAACTCCAGTTTTTGTTTCCTCCATGGTAGGGGTAGCAACCATCTATTCTAATCCAACATCACATCTAAGATATCCCATGAAAATATTTCACCTTCATGATATTGGTGAATGCTGGCTAATCCATAAGATACAACAATAGCTCTATGTTTCTATCATTGGTACATACCAATGATTTTTTTATTGCTCCAATTTCAAACTCAATTCTGACATGTGGGGGTCTTATAGCCATGTACACAGTCTACACACCACAAGAGTTCACAAGTACTGGTCAAGTGGACCTAGATACATGTAAATAACAATCAAGTGATTTTAAGAGCCTATATGTACAATCCTATAGGTTTGGATTTAAATTTTACACAAACATAAGAATCACAATAAACCCACATGAGATGACCTCTATTCAAAAAATAAACATAGAAAATACTAACTATAAAGTAGTCAACTCTACTCTATTCAAATTATTAATTGTAACACACTATTCAAAAACATATTCTTTATTATAATAGTTTTTTCCTATTGGTGACATAGGAAATCTTAAACAATGTCATCCCAAGTTCAACCCAAAATCAAACACATAGATACAACAAGTGGGCCATCCATATTTAATAATAATTCCCATTTTTCACCTCATTAGATCTTATTAGCATACTTTTACATAATCATTAGATACAAGTTATCAAGTTTCCTTAACTCATTCCTAGCCATCTAATACAAATTTTATCCTCATACTAAAGCATAATGAAGAGAAAATGTTGTGTTATGCTTTACAATCTTCTTAGGGTTTTGGTGAAAATTACTTAGGGTCCTTTTATGGTCATAAAACCCTAAACCCTTGATTCATATCTATTTTCCTTAATGTTCTAATTTGATGTTGATTGGTTGAGCCTGTTGAATTCACTCAAGTCATTTTCTTATGTCTTAGGCTATGTAGTTTTATTGTCCCATTAATTTGTGTAACCAGTCAAACATTTTTCTCTAATTATTTGAATATGCATTTTCTTGCTTGCAAGTGTGTGGTTCTTTAGTGGCCCTTGACTATGTTCACTTTGTTAGTGTGAATAAAGTATTGTACCTAGCTAATTACTAGTAGGGTAATTCTTCACATGTTAAGTTTACTTAGGTCCTAAGTTTCTTTCTAGAAGTCTTAGTTGTCATGTCTAGATCTTACAGTATCTTAGGTAGTTATGATAAGCTGTCTCATGTTATAGGATTAAAACACATATCATGATCTTGTCTAATCCTATCTCACCTTACCTTTATAAGTAGGGATCCTCTTGCATCTTGCAAGCATATATCAAAATTTCACATATCGTGAATTGTATCATATTGTAATTCTTTTTTGGTGGAATATCATCTCTTGTCGTTTCTTCTCTCTATTGAATATAGAGGTTATTTGGTGTTGTAGATTGAATATCTTGGTTTTTCACTTCAACATGGTATTAGAGAATGTGAGTGATTCCAACACACTTTCCCATGTCCACTAATGAAATTTTTACTAGAGTGCACTCACTCTTTTTAGCATGCTTTCTCTTTCAATATTGGGTTATAAGCTTGTTCCTTGGCACCGTCTTGAAAAGTATCTTTCCCTTTAATCCTTTGTTTAGTGATGATAGGTTTATGGGTTTGTCATGTAGGAGTTAATGGTGAACTCCTCAACTCCCCATGATCACCTGCAAGACAAAATTAACTTCCACAAGAGAGAAATGGAAGAAATTCATGCTATGTTTATGGATGCAAGATTTCTAGATTGAATATCTAATGTACATATGATACATTGTTTATAAAGGCAAGACCTATGAGATAAGATTAGAAAATGTCTTGACATGTGTCTTTTAAGCCTATATAATGAGACAACTACCTCAACAAATATTAAATTAATTAAGACACAAGAATTAAATTCCAAGAGATAAGATAAGATCTAGTGACAACTAACACTATCTAGAAAGATTCCCTCCTAGGACCTAAGTGGACTTAACATGTAGATAAGACATAGATAGGTAGAAAACCTATTTACACCAACACCCTCCCTTAAGTACAACTTATGGAGTATTATTATGTAAAGATGCAAATATGGGTGCCAACTACAAGGCCATGTTAGGTACCAATGTACAAATGCAATGCAATGTCTCACTAACAGAGAAAAAGAGAAAAACTAGTGGGACAAAAGTCCTCCCCAAAAGAGAGATGAAATAAAAATACTCTCAATGATGAATGAGGGACAAAAACCCATATAAGGAAAAATACCTCATCCATAAGAGAGAAGAGGAGAGACCGTGCAACCCCCCTTGACAAGATAACATACTGTTAAGGAACACTAGAAGCATACTGGTGGAGTAGCACTGGAACCTTATTCTAAGCAACAAAGGAAAGACAAATCTAATGCTAGAATCCTAGAATCTCTTTGGAGCAATACTGGAATCATGATAAAGAAACAATAGTATCGATGCCAAGGAACATTAGAAAACTCTCGATATGGAGTAAATATAGAAACTAAATGAAGCAACACGATATAGAACATCATTCTAGAACTGAAATGAAGTGAAAAGATCAAAATCGTACCTTCCCAAGTGATAATATGTCTAAGTGATCAACCATAATTGTGAATACATACAAATTTGATTAAAATATACTTGGAGCTACAACTTAAAAATGTATGGATGGCATGATAGAGCTCCTCAATACTTTTCCAATGCCACAAGAATTATGAAAATAAGAGATCATGGCAAAAAGTTATGAGCTCAGGAGCAAAAAATGAAGATTTAGCTTCAAACAACAATAAATGCCACCAAACAATTTTTTTTTGGAAAGTAACTTGCACCACTATAAAACTAATGGAACCAACTTTCCAATGATATTTCATTTTTGAAAAATGCTTGTTGGACTACAAGTTATGACATTTAAAAAAAATGCTTGATTCGAGCATTAGAGAATAAAATTTGTGCCCTTGGATGCCCATTGGTCTGTGGAGCCTAATAAAACTTTGGAGTTAGTATTTTGGTCACTTTTCTCAACATAATTTCTCCCCAAATTAATTAATAGTGGAGTGCAAGGGGTAGAGCCTCTCCTACAGGGTCTAGGGGGACCACTCCTTGCCGAGGGCCTAAGGGTGGAGCCCACGGTAGGGGTTTGGGGGAAACGCCCCCAATGGGGTTTGTTGGGGGAAGCACCCCAAAAGAAAAATTTCATCATTTTTATTAAAGGAAATTT
This sequence comes from Sequoia sempervirens, assembly GCA_007258455.2. Classification (NCBI taxonomy): domain Eukaryota; kingdom Viridiplantae; phylum Streptophyta; class Pinopsida; order Cupressales; family Cupressaceae; genus Sequoia; species Sequoia sempervirens. The sequence continues at coordinate 10,235 of VDFB02386315.1, read as the reverse complement.
GCAATTAGATTCTATTATGAAACAATTATCAAACTGCCTAAAATAATGGGTTTTTTTGTTGTGGATTGGAAGTTGAATATGTAGTAAATAGCGCATGGTGGGAATTTGAAGAGGCAAGTGAGAATATGTTATTCACAACAAAGGAAACCTATGGTGAGTTATGAACATTGCACAAAAGAAGAAAAAAAGTCACAATTGAGTAGAACGAACATGCAAACAAGTGTAGTGTATTGCTATTATAGTATGTAATATGCAACAAAATGCGAGGATACAAAGTGAAAATTGTTTGGTTTATTCAACAAATTTTTGTAGGTTATTTTGTAAATTGTAATTTTTGGAAGTTTAATAAAACATAATAGTTTTTGTTTGTGGACGCAGCCCAAAGGGTGAACCACGTTATATTTTTTTGTCTTACATCTATGTGAATTTCATTTTATTTCTTTGTTATATCATTGATTTAAATCTACAGTATAATTGGTAATTTAACTCTTCTATCCTACTAAAAAATCCTAAAAATTGGTATCAAAGTGGTGGTGTTCGATAGTTTGATAGGAAAGTCTCATGGTTGAGTGGGAGAAATGTTAGAAGAGGAGAAATTAAAGGTTGATAAATTTTTGATGAGCGATCATCGAAAATGGGTCAAAATGTACTAGTGGAGGTTTCCCCCACATGCAATCCAAAATGATAACACATAAAGGATCCAAGAACTAGGGGTCAATGCATGCCTTTCCTACAATGATATAATAGAGCTTGGAACTATCATCATTCCCCAAATACTTCATGGAACAATGAACACAAAGGAGGAATGAAACATAGAGAGATAGAAGACAAAAAAGGCTTTTGGGTCAACATGGAAGAGACTTGGATATCTCGACAACTTGCTTCATCTCTAAAAGGAAAACACATGACAAAATAAAAGACAATGTTTACGACAAACAAAAGAATGGAGATACAAATAGAAGAATGTCATGACAGATTCACTTCCTTTGTATCCTTGCACCAACAAAGTAACAAGGGTCATCCAAAGAAAACTCATAAACATAAAGGCACACAAGCAACATAATACAGAGGATCATATTACATAAATTAAATCACAAAGAGCATATAAATAAAATAAGTAAAGTATGTCACATGCGAACCAACCTATAGTAGGTTGTCTGCATTCCAATATTTTTCATCATATATATGGAAGGAAGAAACATAGCAAAAGGGGCAATGAAAAGTGCCATACTAGGACAAGGCTATCAAACCCCTTGCCCCCCCCAAAATGTAGGGAAATGATGAGTGGCGATAAATGATGATATGACGCTCCTTGAAATATGGAAAAATGATTTACATAAAGTGCAATACACGTAATAGTGAGTATGCTATGATTTTACAACTATCCCATGACAAGGAGCAAAGCATGTGCATACTATCCAATTTGATCCCTAGAGGGATCACTTTAATAGTTCTTTTAATCATGACAATCATTGTTATGGTGTCCAAACATTCTATGATAGTACAATAAGGTCCACTTGTATCTCTCTGTTTTCTAGTTAATTGATGAGGTTTAGAGGGTAATTTAATTAACATACAATGTAAAAGTCTATAGAAATCATGCTCAATTTTGGATTCATATAATATGGGATGTAAATGTTCAATAGGATCATGGACTTTAGGCTTCTTAGAATTTTTAGGCTTATGCTTTTTAATTGATTAGGAAATGGTTTGATGTAAAGGTGGAGGATCTAAGGTGACCTCACAAATAGGGCAGATATTGGAAGGTGAGTGAAGCCTAGGAAAATTGGTGTTAAGGAATGCACACCAATGATCTCATCTTCTTCTACCATAATATCTTCCCAAATGTTAGAAGTATTAGAAGAGTTACAAATAAGACTCTCATGACACTCAGTGGTTGGTTCTTCTAACACCAAGGAACCTTCTTCACAAGTAGGAGGGGTGTTGGGAGAAGAATCATAATGATTGTCATGATTATCCATGGTTTCTTTCTCTTGAATTATAACATTCATATGAATGGAAGAGATTTTAGGAGGGTAACTAACGTGCTTGTTGATGGTTTCATTTATTTTTCTTAGATTATTCTCATAAATAGAGAGGTTACAATCATACAAGCTATGTGGCACCATATGAAAACCATATTCTTGAAAACATAACATGTTTACAAATTTTAGATCTGAAGTGATAATTGACTAATTTTAGATGCAAAAACCTAAAAATGATTACCTTTGAATGCTAATTTTGATTTTAAACAATGCACCAAATATATTTCACCAATTGAAATAAATGCAAATAACTATAGAAATATGCAATTTTTGAAACTAAAATAGAGATCCACAAGTTGGAACAAACTTATAATACAAAAAAAAAATAGTGTGCAAAAACTTAGAAAATTTCCTATACTAGGATAGGTTCGCCCTAGGGCGAATGAGTCCTAGGGTAGGGGTCTGAAAAAATTAAATCTAAGTATTTAACTTGATATTTAAGCTTGTTGTTTTTAACAACAAAAAAATTCTTTAATGATTGTTTTTCTAGAAATTTGATGAAATGCAAATGCAATTTAAATGACAAGTATGAACAAAATGATGACTTTTTTTAATGCAATTTTAAATGAAATGTTGATCTAAATGACTGAAACACACCTTAAAGCAAGATATTATGCAAAATGTATGCAATATTTTTGGATTTTTATGAGTTTAAATGATGAAAACATGCAATATGTAACCCTAAATGAAATGCAAAACAAGATGATTCAAAACCTAGAAATAGGGTTTCAAAGATCTCCAAATCAAAAATTATGATGTACAATGTCAGGTTCACCAAAATGAAATGTTGGGAAAGGGCGTTCCTTAAACAATAAGGGGGTGTTCTCTCTATTTGTACCTTTCCCTAAGGAATTTCATAAGGAAAGAGATCACAAGCTGTACAAATTGACTTTCAACCTCAATGGTGAGTCAATAAGACTTGGATCTCAGTCCTTAGAAAATAGGAAAAGATCTGAAATCAAACTAAAATGATATGCAATGCTCACACTAAATGAACAATAAGACCTAGAGCATGAAATACAAATTCTCAAAAGTACAAAAACTGAAATCATAGTTTGTAGTAGATTTGAGGAAAGTAAAGACACATGTACCAATCACCAAAAGTAGGTTTTGAGCTCTGTTGAAGGATAGGTTCATCCTAGGGTAAATGGGTCCTAGTAAGGGCTTCTAAAAACCATTTTGGTAGTCCTCTGAGGTAGGATCTTAGCTTTTGTTTTGTATAGGTTCCTCTATCAGAAAGTAAAAAATAAAGTGTGAATTTGAGTTTCCATGGCTTGACAACAATGATGAAAACTTATGCAACAATGAAAAATGCTCCTCAAGATCTTCAATCCTTCTTCAACTTGTAATTTGCACATACAAAGAGAGATTTTTTTGTTTGAATGGGAGTTTGCCTTAGTCAAATCCCAAGTTTAGTAATTAAACCTTGATCAAAAGATAATGACAATGGAGAAGGAAATGATGAATGGACAATTGCTTGCTACAACTCACCAAACCTTCAATGGCTTCCCTTAGAGGACTGAAGACAAACACATCTCTCCAAGGAACTTGATCTTGCTTTGCTTGATGGATTTGGATTCTTGAAAATGCATGTTAGCTTTCACAAGATGACATGAATGCATATAAGCTTGAACATGATGATAGGATATTGATTGTTGCAGCAAATGACTGATAAATATTGTATTGAATGCTCTTAACAATAATTTTTCTTTTGAAAATATTTGATCATGCACGGGGTAAAAGCACAAACCTGTGTCACACTTTATAAAGGAATCAGCCTAACAACAAAAAAAATTCTGAACTTCGACCACATAAAAGTGGTCTTTATGTTTTGAATTTCAAAATGATGTAAACTAATGAAATGTAGAACTTTTGATGAAGTTTATACCTGTAATTTTTTCATATTTTTTAAAAATTGTTTTCATTATTTTTTATCAATTTAAGATAGATTTTGGAATGCTAAAACTTTAGAAAAAAGTGACTTCACGGGCCGTCGAGAAACAAATTAAAAAAAACTTCATTTTTCCCTAATTTATTTTTTCCAAATAGAGTAATTTCAATATCTAGTGCATGGAAAAAATTTAAATTTTGGGTGTATATTTTTCTTGTAATAATGTTTTAAAGTCAAACTTGTCAGAATTTGACAGTTTTTCATGGGATGCCAACTATTGTCTATTTTTTAATCATTTTCAAAAAAAAAAATTATACCCTTTTGAAGAGGACTCTCTCCTCTAGTGCCCCATATATTTCTATTTTTTTTTTAATATGTTCTACTATTTTTTTTTTAATTGAACTAATCGGCCTCTTTCTTAACTTTAAGAACCTACTTGCATTATTTTAAAAATAAAATATATTAAAACTAATCAAAATATTAAAAAAAATACATATTCGGATTCACCACTCTGAAGCTCTACAAAGGGTATATTTTCTTTTTTTTTAAACATAATTCTGACTGAAGAAATACTTAGTTGAAGTTGAAAGTTTCAAAAATTCTAAAAAAAGATTAGTTGGCTGCCAACTAGGATGCCACATAGACAGTTTTGGTAGAAACAATTTCCATAGAAAGGGTTTCGACCGAAATAGAAACCCCACATAATAAAATAAGCCAATTTAAGCCAATTTCAAAGTGGAAAAGGGAATTATTTTTGGATTCAATCAAAACCTTGTGTGCCATGTACAAGCCACATGGTTTCGATTGAAACCTATTTAGCCAAAAATTTTCTGGCTGAAAATGTTTCACTCAGAACTATTTATTTGGTTGAAAGTGTGACACAACTTTGTGCCTTTACCCATATAATTTCCTACACTACAGGTTCATTGGTCAAAAAATAATAAAATGGTGTAAACAAGGGTTAAGTAATTATATTATTATTGATTGATTGATAGAACAATAATAGTATTATTATTAAATATTTATTATTGATTATCATTACAATTTCCATTGGAGCTAATAGTTAATAATAATGCTTTATTTGCAATTAAATTGTGGCTAAATAATAATTGCATTTTGATTAATTTAATAATAATATCCTCATTAATGTATGGATTTGATAATAATATTTTTATTATTGAGATTATTGGTTAAAGCATAATAATGTCATTGTCAAGGAATAACTATGGTTCTAGTACAAATAGTCCATAATAGTATTATTAAGACTATATAGTAATATTATTGTTAAATGTTTGACCTAGGATTAAAACATATTATTATTATTATGGGTGAGCTATCAAGTGACAATATTACTATTGTGTAAAACATAAATGTATCCTTGGATGTGTGATTATTGTTAAGCCAATTTAACAATCATTTATCTTCCTTTCAGAGTCTTCTACCCACTCGTAGTATGTATTGAATAATATACTCATATAGGGAAAAAATCCTTACCTCTTTTTTGACCATAGTGAAGAAATTAAGCTAAAATCTATGCACACATCTCTTATAACTATAGAAACCATATTTTTATTGAGATACCATAAATTACCTCAAGGAGAAATGTTGATGTTATGTACCTATATTCTCATGGTCTACACTTCATACCTTAGAGCACTGTGACAATGGTTCATGTTGAGCATGGTGACTTTCCTTTTTTGGTAAAAAAAATTGTTGGTTGTGTTTTCTCCCTTCAAGCTAAAGTTGGGCATGAAATTTGGTATTAGAGCCTAGGTTGCAACACCAGGTACTCTAGGAATTATATGGTTCTTAGCTAATGTTATGTGATCAACAAGAAAATCAATTTGTAACAATTAAATTTCAAAGTATCTCCAACTTAATAAAATTTTGAGGCTCTATCTTGTGTGGAAACATTGGAATCTATTTGCAATTGACCATCTCTTATCAGACTTTATAAAGACATTTGATAATCAAAATAATTTAACCATTTTAGGTATTTAATTAATGAAAACTAGAATGAACCTAATCTTGAGAAGGCCATAATTTCAAGAATATTATGATTATGCAAGTGTTTTGCATGTTAGAAAATGTGTTAGTCCATCTAATAAGAGTTATTGAACCTATCAATATTTGAAATTCCCTCTCTTAAACTTTAAGAAGGTAGATATTATTTATTAAATATGGATATGAGGAGTTTAATGAGCTAGTGAAGTAATATAAAGCACCTCAATATCTATGAGAGGAACCTAAGTTTGTTGCCTCACAACCACATTCCTTGAAAGGACATTAATGATGTTGATAAAGAAGTTGAATTATTCAATTGTAGTGGATGGTAAAGTATAACCTAGGATAATTAAATAAATTAGTGTAGATTGTATGGGCGGGTGCAAAAATATGGGGGGCCAAATTGTGGCCAAAATTTTAATTTTTTTTTGAGAGGCTATAACACGATTGTGTTATAACACGCTCACATTATGACTTGGTGTGACCGAGTTTAAGGTTCAACCACATCGAGCCTATTATGCGCTTGTGTTATAATGTGAGTATGTTATAGGTTATTAAAACAAAAAAATAAAATTGAATTCATTTTTACTCACTATTTTTTAGCAGCCCGCGGCCAAAAACCCTTCTTCTTGCGCGCTCATGTTTTTGAGGGATTTTTTTTGTATTTTCATTATCGATATGTTGCAAGTTCATCACTAGGATGCCGCCACATTTACGAGGAAGTAAAATAAGTAACAATTCTTTTTTGTTGTTGTTGTGAATTTGTTAGTTTTAGGTTATTTTTGATATTCATTTGTTTAATTTGTAGGAAATGATAATGATCCTGAAAACCATCTTGGAAATCCTCAACAACTAGAACAACAACAAGATGAAGAAAATCGTCAACAACCACAACAAAAATCTCCTCCACCAATCTGTCAACATCCTCCTAACACTCAACAAAATTTAATGGGAGTAAATGAAAACAATAAAAAACATATTGAGGAGTTAATCACAAGGTTGAATGATCCTTTAGGTTCAACCATGGAAAGAAGAATACTTGCAAATTCACTTAAAGAATTGTTAAAACATGTAGATGCAATAAAAAAACAATTAAGTGGTTGGCAAGATAGGAGGTAGATGGCTAAGAATTTTTACGCAGATAAATTATCATATAAAGAAGTAAAAGATGAAAAAATTACAAAATATGATTTGTGCTCATTATTCATCAACCTATGCACAAATCAAAATCTTGACCTCAATGCGAAGAGGTTTCCTATCCATTGGTGCCACCACCAAGGGATTATGAATTTTTTTTGGGATAGGTGGTACATGGTTTTTGATTACCCACCATGCAACAATTGTGAAGTCCCACAATATTTCCTTAGAAAACTCTACTATGAGTTCATCCTGAACAAAATCCTGAATTATTTTGATATGAGGGAATTCCAAGGGAGAGGTGGGGGGTTGGCTCAAGATAGACTTTGTGTACGATAGGATCCTAGGTGGCAAGCGAGACAACCTCTCGCTAGGCCGACTCATGAGCACATCATTTTCCCTTCATCACAAAGGAGAGTGCCGAGGTAGACACTTTGCAGGCTATCAACTATTTGACCTAGAGTGTCATCCAACATGCCAGTCCTATAGTACAACACCATCCAGGGGATTATTCGAGTGGTAGGATTCCATCCCATTCATGTTAGGTTTGTAGGGCGACTTGTACATATGACCCCGCCAACACTTAAAAGGCTGCTACATAGGATAATCCTGCAGCTACGAAGATGGTGAGGGTAGTTGGAATTTTGAATAAGGCTTATGGCATCGATACTCAGGTAAATGTTAACATGTTCATTGAATTTAATTTATTAAATTTCATTTTTGAAATGCAAGATTAACTAATTTAGTTTTATGATTGTATTAAAATTTCAGGGTCACAATGTTGATATTGGATACCCTAGCCCTGCACCTGCTTATTACTCCATTGCATCTACCATTGAGGTATGTAACTAGTAAACAATTATAAATTTATTATATGTTAATAGCATTGTTATATGAATGGTATTCTAATATTTGATTTTGGATGTTGAATAGGCTAATATTGGAGGTTTCATGGGAACACCTCCCAGTGCTAGTGGAGTTAGATAAACCTACACGAAGGTAATAGAATAAAGAGTTTAACTAATGAATTGTACTTAATAGATTTGTGTAGTTTATATTCATATCATTGATTTCATTGCATTGCACATCTTTAAAACTCAAAGGATTACTTCACATTCCATAACTAATAACTAGATGTTGATAGATGACAAAATTTCAAGTACAATATAGTTTTTTAGAAAGTCAACATAAGCAATGATGCAATTACATCACATATCATAAGTAATAACTAAGAGTAGTTACCAATTGAATTTTCTTGTCATGGCATTCCATGAGAAAACTTTTTATTAAGGAATATTTTAAAACATTTCATTTCCTTGTCTATGCTATGGATGCTTGGAAGAAATATATGAAAAAATAATAGTAAGCAATAACATAGACAAGGCAATGAGTTGTTTGAAAAAAATCCTCAAATAAGTGTAGTCTCATGGTGATGTCTACCAAATAATTTTATCAAACAATTCATTTCCTTGCTGCTAGGGCTAAAATCCTAAAAAAGGTGCTTTCCAAAAAACTATGGATGTTTAGAAAAAAATCTATCAAAGAATAATAGTAAGCAATAACATAGACAAGGCAGTGAGTATTTTGAAATGCCTCGAAGAAATATGGTCTCATGGTGGTGGAATACCATTCCATCACCATGAGACCACATTTCCTTGAGGCATTTTTTCAAACAACTCACCGCCTTTTTTATGCTACCACATTTTCATACATACACAACTAAAGCATTTAATCACCTACTCAATTTCCTTGTTGCTATGGCTAAAAGCCTAAATTAGATGCTTTCTCACAAACTATGGATGCTTGGAAAAAAATGATCAAACCATAATACTAAGCAATAACATAGACAAGGAAATGAGTAGTTTGAAAAAAATCCTCGAAGAAATGTGGTCTCATGGTGATGGAATGCCATTCCATCACCACGAGACCACATTTATTTGAGGTATTTTTTCAAAAAGCTTATCGCCTTTTATTTGCTACCACATTTTCCATACATGTCTACTAAATAATTTTATCAAGCTACTTGAACTTCTTTGTTGATATGGCTAAAAACCTAAAAAAGGTTCTTTCCAACAAACTATGGATGCTTGGAAAAAATCTAACAAAGCATAATAGTAAGCAATAGCATAGACAAGGTAGTTAGTAGTTTGAAAAAATGCCTCAAAGAAATACGGTCTCATGGTGATGGAATGCCATTGCATCACCATGAGACCACATTTATTTGAGGCATTTTTTCAAATAGCTCACCACCTTTTCTATGCTACCATGGTGTAGGGGCACCCAAAATTCAGATTGTGTAAATGAGGTCCTTGTTAAGGTCTTAGATGTTTTTGAGTTTTGAAATTTGAATAAGGTCAATTGAGACCACTTTATGATGTAATAGGGTTATTGATTCATTTAGAGTCCATAGGATTGAAATTGCATTATGATGCAAAAAATGCCAAATGGTGTAATTGTAAAATTGCATAAAAGATGAAAAATGTGGAAGTCTAATAGTCATGAGGTAGTTTGAGTTAGTTTCTTTGGGTGGGGAAGATGAAAATCCTTTAAAAATGAATTTTACATTGTTGTCAAGGAGGGAGAAGAATTTATTTGCAGAAGATCAATGAGAAAACCTTGCTTTATACTGTATTTTCTATATTTTTGACTGGTAAAGCATTGTTTCAGTCCCCTATACGGCCCCATACTATTAGAATCTAGAGGGGAAGTCATTGGATTTTCTTAGGTAATGTGTTAGCTCCTTTTTGGTTTTAGTTTCATTACATTCCATTGAATATAAAGCAAGATATTGTAAGTTTTTCTCAGGTGGCATGAAAACCCTGAATTAGGGTCATAGTTAGCACTAAAATTTGCATTTCTCCTAATCTAACATTGGAAACCTCCTACAAATTGGTGTATAGATGGTTATAGATTTAATCTAACAAATTTTCTAAGTTGCAGGGTTAAAGGATAAGGGTTTGGGTAGATTCAACAAAGCCCTAGTCTATAAAATAGGGTTCTATGAGTAAAGAATGAGCCTAGGAGCTAGGTTTTGAAGGAGTCATGGAAACAACCTAGTGAAGCTTTGTAGAGAATTTGAAGATCCAACTAAATTTGTTCCAAGTGTTGGGAAAGTAGAATTGAGTCTGGGAATAGGAGAATCAATAAACCCCTATTGT
>VDFB02386314.1:0-29960 GCA_007258455.2 Sequoia sempervirens | reverse complement strand
GAAGCAATTCAGAGGGTGTGAAATACCACTTGACTTATTGCAGCAGAGGTTTCTTCAGTCAGGAGGAATCACAGAGCTTCAGAGAATCTATTATCTTCAGAGTTTTCTTCAGTGTTTTGTATCCAGAGCATATCCATTCATCTAGGCGCCCATTACAGAGACTCAAGCATTGATTATTGAGAAGGCCGTACAACATTTATTGCTGTTTGCTGACAGGCCGTACCTTTTTATCCTTGGCCGTACTTATCAAATCAAGAGAAACGCCTTTGACTTTGGGTTCCAGTTTGCATCAACTGAGGCGCTGGGGTTTCAGGAAGCAGTAGAGATCACCTGATAGAAGGAGAAGTGATTATTTGATGCAGCCGTACCCTCTCATCTTCATCTATGGCGGCTGAAATCAGGTTCATTAAATACTGAAAATACATTGTTCTATTTATTGCATGTAATAGAAATCTATTGTAATCGCTCCAGAAGTGAAAATAAATACATTAGCATCCATTTCCCATCATTATCAGGGTTATTTGATTTTTATAGAATTTATTATTATTTTACAAGCAAATCGTACCATTCATTTATTGCATCAAAAACACAAAAATTGCAAAAAGGCCTAAAACGTCAGAAAAACCTAAAACACGTAATCGGGTGATCGGGGAAACTAGGGTTTCTACAAAGAGGAGAAAACCTTCTTATCAGTTGGACTTTGCATAGTTTGATAACGTCTACCAAGAAACATCAGAGAAGAAACTCAAGAAACAGGTTCACGTGGAGAAGAATGCTGATAATGAGGTTGTCATTGAGATTGCTACATGACCGGAAGACAAGAATGCCGATGAAGTTGAAGTTGATGACTTCACATTGGTCAAAGCCAATCTTGGTAGAAGCACCTGACATGCTGATGTGAATCTCTTTGAGGTTACAACAATTAACCTGAAGGAGAGAGTGCTCAAAGATGGAGAAGACAAAGCAGCCCTCAAGGCTGAAAATCGACGACTGCGGCAGTACATTTCCAATCTACTTCATGGTACATCACACATCACTGCTTTGCTTCCACAGATTTTGGGGTCACCTACAGATCAAAATCAGTTGAGTCAGTTGGTTATATATGGGAAACATCTGAAAGATTGGGTAGAAGAATTCATCACCAGGGGCAGATGTATACTTGCAGAAGTGTACCAATTGAGGTACAATGCCCATGATCTTCACTTAGGAATTCAAGAGTCAGAGCATAACATAGTGGAAAGGAAGGCAAGAGATTAGATCGTCATTTCCGACTTGAGAATGGCTTATGATGCAATCACTATAGAAGAACACAAGAAGAAGCTTTTTGCTTGGAGAGAACAACACCTCTTCAAAGTAATAACTTACGAAGGCAAATCTGTAGAATTGATTGAGCATAGACAACAGGTTGCTAGTGCTCTCAAGTTTGTAAGCATGTTTGTGTCACAAATTCCTTGCCAATATCGACACGAGGATGGCACTTACTTTGATCTTGGTGAAGTACAAACAGAGTTTCAAAGCCTTGTTCGTAGAATTTTTAATGGTGATCCTGGTGCTTGTTAGATGAATCAAGTTGCAACAATGTTAGCAAGATTTGATGAAGCAGCTGAAAAGAGAAAAGATTTTCTAAATCTGATTGCGGATGGTGAAGAAATGTTTTAGAGGTAGTACATTGTTCTGAAGAGTATCAGTGTTCCCGACGAAGAGGTAGTTAACAACTTTCTGGAAGATATGATTGCTCAAGTTGTCGATGAGTGAACTACCAGTTGAGGCATGCAACGTTTTCCAAGGATAGAATTTAAATCAGCAGTTAAGTCAATGTCCTTTTCGAGTTTAACTTGCTGTCCTCTTTTCATGCATGTCTATTCTTTGGAGTTATCTATTGTACAGTTGGAGCTTTCTTTAGTGTTAGATCAGTTAATTGATGTTAGCATTCCAGTTAACTGTTAGTTATCTTTTGTTTAGACTTAGGAATAAAGCTTGCATGTTGGCAAGATTGATTGTTAAAACAAAGAGATTTTATGGTTCCCTACTCCTTTGTGTATAAATAAGAGCAGTCTTGCTCATTATTTTCTTAACTGTGATTGTGATAACAAAACGTTGAGCTTATTTTGGCCTGCTACTTTGTTATTCAATGTTTGTTCAACTTTGTTTATGTAATTTGGTTGATCGCATTTTGTAAGCCTACTTTGCTATAATCTGCTATCCCAAAAGTGTATTTACTGTTAGAAATTGAGAAAGAAAATTTTATGCCTACCTTGCTTCTATCTACTGTCTCAATCCATTTTAGTTTTTCGTCTTATGTTTTGCTTTCATAATCTTTATTTTAGCATACATCTAATAAGTACAACGAGTCTTCGGATGTGTTCTGAAAGCAAGTTTATTTAAGCTTTTATGTCAAATCAATCATTCCTTGTTTACTTCTAAATTCTCAAGCTCTGAATTTACTTGAGTAATTAGAAGTGTCATTACTTTAGGCCTAGTTGTAGTTGAAAGTTTATGAAACCAGAGAAAACCTCAGCTACGATGCAAAGAGTTTTATAACCTTGTGCTCTCAGCTGAGATAAACAGATTGGCAATTAGTTTAGTATTTCTTTTTAAGCATAATCAACAAAGAGGGAGCTTCCCCTCCTAATTTGAAGAGTAGTCTAATTGTGCATAGGTGTCCGTTCCTAATTCGCATTCCAGAGGTGTGAATTGAAATGCCAACACGTGCAAAGGAAAATTTGAAAATCATGAAAAAATGGCTTACTCTGGTGAAGTTGGGCGCCCTTGTCTAGTTAGGGCATCCAAGTCTTCATGCCTTAGAAATCCTTTTTGATTCCAACATGCTTCGTTCCAATTCAGTCTCCACCAACAGTTTTAAACGCATGCAATCATGATTAGATGATGTCGGATGCTGGTACAAAGTTGGGGATCACTTCAGCAGTGGTCAAACGGGTTTCATTAATTGGCAACATCAGATACCTGACCCGTTGAAGACAGAGGCAAGCCTTACCGGAAGCAGAAGCAAGTAAAAGTTGAAAAATGTAGAAAAATGACTAAGTTTGGTGTAGTTGGGCGCCCTTTTCCAGTCAACACTCCTAGCATCTCATGCCTTAGCCATTTTTTAGTTTTTGGTTTTCATTGATAAAAATCGTGCCTCCACATGCGTGCTTTTTCACCCTACAAATGTGGAATTCACCGTTTCATGTGCATGCTTTTTCGCCCTACAAACGAGGAATTCACTGTTTCAGGTGCAAATCATATTTTTTCATGGATAGATTTCAAAGGTTTAGGGTTTTGCAAAGAAAGTGCTTTTTCATCTCAAATTCTATTTAAGAAGGCTTTTGGCATTCATTCATCATATTTTGCAGGTTGGCATCCAGAGGAAGAAAGATAGAATTTTCTTCTCATCAAGATTTGGAGGCTCAAACGCAATGCTTTTTCAGTGTTTTCGTGGATTCAGGATTGAGAAGCACAAAGGCACACTTTTTCATGGTCCATTCTTCTAGGGTATCATGTTTCAGAAATAGGTGGTCAACTTTTTAAATTTTCATCGATTTGGTTCCACTTGCTTTTTACTCCTCTTGAAGATTGGAAAATTTTATATTTCAAGAAATCTGCTTTTTTCGTGCTTGTTCAAGAAACTGTAATGTCCCCTTCTAGTTGACATCTCTTAGTACTTGAGATTAGCCTATTATGCGGCCCTCGTAGGCTAATATGGAGGATAGAGGGTCTTGTTGAGGCATGGCTTGGCTTCAGTTGTCAAAATTATTCAGTTTGGCTTTCGTTCGGGGTCTTCTGGACATCATTTGCTTGACTTACTATTTTTAGTAAGTGGAGACACTCAGTGGAACACCCCTGCTATTTTTAGCAGTATGGTCTGGTCATATGCAGATTCAATCACTTATCATCCGGCTTCAGACGGCTTGTCATTTGGACTTATATTGAGAGAGATATTAATATTTATTTGCCAAAATAAATATTAATTTAATTGAAGCTTATATTATTAAGTTATAATGTAAATTTATGTTATAACTTAAGTGACTTAATGAAGGGGTCGACCATCATGAAGAAGGGGCCATATTTCAATTAATTATTATAATAAAATGGGCGTCCAAACTATTGGAAAATTAAAAGTGAAATTAAAAGTTTATTTAAATGATGCTTTTTGAAGGAAATCGACTTGCTTGATGAAATATAAGGTTTCTTTGGAAGAAATTCATCATTATGCATATGAAATCGATTTTAGCCATTTTCTTCTTCAGAGAATGAAGCCTAGGGTTTTAGTTTTCTACTACATTGGAGAACGAACCATCTTCAGTGTATTGCAGTTCAGAGGCTGTGAAATATCAGCTGATTTATTGCTTGTCAGTTGAATAGCTTCATTCAAAAGTTATTATAGAGCTTATTGTGAAATTATTATTCAGGGTTTGATTCGGTATTTGTCAGGGGAAAGGTGATATCTTGAGCGGTTGGTTTAAGTTCTTCATCTGGCACATTATTCAAGGTGGTACGGACTTCATAGTTGCTGGTACAGGCTGTACTTTGCTGCAGCAGAGGCCGTACTTCTTCTTTGGGCAAAAACGCCTTGCTTTTTTGCACTCTGACTTCACCACAGCGGACGCCTAGCTCTTTGGAGGTATCTGCAACCTTCTGGTGGAGGGAGAAGTCTGTATTTGGATTGGCCGTACATTTTTATGCCTTCTACAGGCGGCTGCAAACAAAAATCAGGTTCTTTAAATATTATGTTTTGCTTGACTTTTGGATATCTGTTATCTATTCAGCATTGTAATCCATTTACTCTTCAGAATAAAGTCAATAGCCATTGCTAGCTATTAGTTGATTTAGCATTTGTAATTTATACCCTTAAAATTGTACTGGCATCATTTCTTTCAATATATTGCAAAAACCCTCAATTTTTTTTAAAAAAACAAAGAAAACAAAATTCGCAATCACAGTCAGTAGACGAGGTTGAGAGAGACCGGGTCTCTTACAAAAACCCTCAGCTTTTTCAAAATCTAACAAACTGGGTCTCTTCAGAACATGATTGTCTACAAAACCCAGGTCTCAGCTTTTTTTCGAGAATCCGCTTTTTAGAGAAAAATCAGCTACTTATTTTCAGTAGTTTGTGCAAAAACTTGTCCCAACATAGGCGTGTTTATAGTCAAAATTCAAGTTTTTCAGTATGCAATATTCTCCAATAAGAAATTAGGACCAAGTCAGTATTACTCCACGATTACTTGAGAACTTTTGAGATTGACTTACATCATGTGAGTCCAGTGCCTGATTTGCGTGCTTTGGAAGACACAAGAAACATTGTAGTCAGGAATCTTGGTTAGTTCGGGTTGCTTGCAACAACTTCTATTCCCCTCTCAATGCAGAGCCTTGAATTCGTAATTGCTTGCATTAAGCATTACAATCCAACTTCACGAGAAATCCAATTAGCAGATGGGTGTACTATTTGCAGCCTCAGTTCAGACGATGTTTCTCAATACCACCATGGACAAAAAATTTCATCATTTCAATTGAAGAATGTGAAAAGGTGTGGTATGAGCAAAAGGAGAAATAATGGAAAAGAGTTGCACAAAAGTGGCTGAAAGAGAAGCAAAATACTTTGCCGAAGAATATTGGGCGTGGTGAGTTCAAGGAGGAATTTCAGTCATGATCACTTTGCTCAACCGTGTCATAGGTCAAGTAGAGGCAAATAAATTTCAGCCTTGGATGTTTTATATCATTTCCTAGATTATTGATAAGACAAAACACTATGACTAGCCAGCTTTGATCAGTGATAGTTTCCATCGTCAGATGAGAGAATTTTCAAGGTCCATGAGTTCCACATGATATCTTACCTCGTATATCTAATGGCCTTTCAAGGCAAGTTTAGAGTTTTGAATGTCATTGGAACTTTGGGTGTTCAACATGTGTATGATCATTACCCGCAGTTGGAGTTTTCAAAATCTGAGCAGCATTACAAGCAGGTGAATGATGTATTCTTGATGCATATGGTGCGAGTTTAGATAATGAGTTGCATGTACGAATTTCAGCAAATGCCAGATCGGCAATGGTGGAGTGGGCTGATTGGTTTATCTAATTTCCCACGTTCTACATCAGGGTATATGGCTTGTCAGGTGTTTCAATCATGCTACTGAGATATCCAACGGATGAGGTAGTGTTCATGGAGTTTCTAAGGCGAGTGTACGAAGTTCACACATTTTTGAGTAATAGGCGCAAGACTGCATTCAGTTTCCCAATTGGAATGAGCATCTACATATGTAGATCATCAGCTGGTGCCAAACTGATGGGTGATGAAATGTCAAAGTTTGGCCTCAAGTTTTTCAATGAGAGGTGTTCATATGATCCTCATGGAGTCTTTGCATTGCGTGTTAGTTAGAGTCATACACATGTGCTTGCAGTTGAAGATTTTTGGGCTAATTATGCAGATGAGATCGAAGTGCGCAAGTGCAATTACAACATATTTACCCTTCAACAAATCGCTGATTTCCTATTAGAGGATGTGGAGGGTTTGTCAGATGATGATGGAGAAGTCTTACTTCCCATGTATGCTAGAGATCAGGTTGATTAGTGACCACTTTCACAGGTTAATTGGTTTGCCAAAGAGAGCACCTCAATTGAGGAAAGAACAAGCCGAATTATCAAAAATAGTAGGATTTTCTTGAGCAGTAAAAGGACACGGAAGGTAGCTATTCCAGTTGCAGAGCCGTCAATAGTACATTCATCTCTACCTTCTTCTAAACCAAAACCAAGAGTGAAAGCTATGAGCAATCCTCCAGAAGGTATGAAGATTGGAAAAATGTCGAAGAGTTCAAAGAAATAGGTGGAATCTCCCGTTGGGTTTCAACAAGAACAATCAACAAAGGCATCAAAAGTTCCAATTGAATCAGTACCACAAGCTGAAGCAGTTCCTTCATCTCTGCCATCATCAAAGCTTTCTCGCATTCATATAGATTCAGAGGATGAACAAGTTGATGGAAATGGAACCGAGCCTCCCAAAGAAGTTAGTAAGGACACCTCATCTTGGCTTGAGAACATCCTGGGTAGGAAGAGGAGGAAGCCTTCTTATCAGTTGAACTTTGCTAAACTTTATAGTGTCTACCAAGACATACCAGCAAAGAAACCTAAGAAGTAGGTTCACATGAAGAAGAATTCTAATGGCGAGATTATCCTTGAGATTGCTACACCTCTGGAGGACAAGGACGTTGAAGAGGTTGAGATTGATGATTTCACAGTTGTCAAGGCCAATCTCTGTAGAAGCACCCGACATACTGATGTGAATCTCTTTGAGGTTGCAACAGGTAATCTAAAGGAACAAGTACTCAACGATGGAGAAGATAAGGCAGCCCTCAAGATTGAGATTTGGCAACTACGGCAATATATTTCCAATCTTCCTCATGGCACTTCACAGGCCACTTTGTTGCTTCCACAGATTTTGGAGTCACCGGCAGATCAAAATCAACTTAGTTGGTCATATATAGGAAGCATATGCGAGATTGGATAGAGGAATTCATCACCAGGGGTAGATTTATACTTGTAGAGATATACCAGTTGAGGTATAATGCCCATGATCTTCGCCAAGGGATTCAGGGGTTGGAGCAGTGTATGGTAGAGGTGAAACCAATGCATGAGATCATCATTTCAGATTTGAGGATGGCTTATGATTCAGTCATTATAGGGGAACATAAGAAGAAGATTTTTGCTTGGAGAAGAACAACATCTCTTCAAAGTAAAAACCTATGAGAGAATATATGAAGAATTGGCTGAATATAGACATAAGGTTGTTGATGTCCTCAAGTTCATAAGCATATTTGTTTCACAAATCCCTTTTCAATATCATGATGATGATGGCTCTTTCGTTGATCTCAGTGAAGTGCAAACAGAGTTCCAGAATCTCGTCTATGGCAGTTTTAGTAGTGATCCTGTTGCTGGCAAGATGAATCATGTTGCCACGATGTCAGCAAGATTTGATAAAGTAGCTGAAGAGGTGAAATATTTTTTGAGTTTGATTGCAGAAGGGGAGGAAATCCTGGAAAAGCGGAATATTGCTCTAGATAGTATCAGTGCTCTTGACAAAGAGGCAGTTACCAGCTTTTTGGCAGATATAGTTTCCCAAATTATCAATGGGTGAGTCATATTTTTTGGGTAGTGAAGATTTCCAAGAATGGAATTTAAAGCAATGGTTAACTCGATGTCTTTTCTAAGTTTTCTTGCTATTCTTGTCTCATGCTTATCTATTCTTCGAGAAATAGGAAAAATCAAATTGTAATAGTTGGAATTTTCCCTGCTTTTTGTTTTAGTAGGTTGTTAGTTAGTTGTCTTGTTTTATGTGATGAGCCCAACTGGCTCCTCTCAAACCCCTGTAGTATTTATTAAATCTTCTTGTGTTTTTTAGTTTTTTAAAGAAAGTTTCTAGACAGAAGAGAAGGGGCGCCAAGCATATAGATGCATATAAAATTTCAATATAGTAATATTTTGAGCAACATATGTAATAGATGTTATTTTGTAGTACATACAATGGGATTGCAAATGAATTACATACCCGAAATGCTCCAGAATAATTAAATAAAGAAGTATCCAAGCTTGCCAGCCGAGATTGATGAAAACTGACAAATATGCACGCCTAGGCTCCAGATTTGACTTGTCCCACTCCAAACAAGATAAAGTGCCGAGAGGAGTAAGAGCACAAAAGATATACTGAGAGGGGGGGGGTGAATCAGTATATCAACAAATTTTTACCCTCTTACTTATTTATCAACTTCAAACTTAAACATACATCAACTATTTGATATGAACCAATTTACACAAGTTGACACAACTCTTATTGAAATGATTTTTACAAAGTAGGCACCAACCTACAGATTGACAATAAGATGATTTAGTAGGACACAACCTACAAGGAACATCTAAACCTTTACAACTTTAGTAGGCACCTACCTACAAGGAGCACCAGCCCCTAATGCAAGGCACCAACCTTGACTTGATGGTTGCAAGATGATGCCTTCAATCTGACCTGCACTATCCCAATCCTCCAATCTGCCTTTGGTGATGAATAATCTCACACTTAGCCCACACAAGGAGATGGGACTTCAGATTTAGAATGCTCTCTTACACAACAACCACACCATATAAGCCTGAATGAATATTGAATATATACTTAGATCAAGGATAGCAACTCTTGATGAAAGGACATGACTTCATCTTTTCATTCACACTTCTTCATTAATCTGAATTAATCTTAATCTGCATTATCTTTCAATTCTTGATGAAAAGATCTTCTTCAAATTATAAATTAGAACTCCTTATTGTTTTTGCCAAACGCACCTTTTGGAATATTTGGGCTTTAACTAATTTTCTGTGACATTCCAGAACATATCGCAGCTGTTTGATATAACTCACGTCTTTTGAGCATTTTAGATGCGTCCTTTAAAGTTTATGTCTTCTTAAAAACACGTCTTGCTGACAGACCTGCTAATTCATAATTAGAGACGTATTTGCTCAGTCTTGAAACACGCGTCTTTTCATAGGAAGACAAAATTTCTTCATTCGTATCCCTTTGTTAAACTCAAACGGTGCCTTATACTTCCATTTAGAATCGTTTAATTTTATTATACACCTTTGTTAAGACTCCCATCTATTGTCGATGGATTTGCTACCTTTACGTGCTTTTATTAAACTATCATTTTACAAATATCCGCCGTATCACTTATAACATCCTTGCTGCCCTTTTTATTTATCTTTAATTAAAAACGTGGCACTTGTAAGTGTGTCAGCTTCCTTCAAATGAATAGTGTAGCTATCGTGAAAACATGGGGCGACCACGTCTTTCATATTAACACGCCCACTTTCAAATATATTTGTATCATCGCATTCTTGGTCGACGGCGGTACTCTAAGTCAGCATGTCAGCTAAGTATAAGATCAGATATAATTATCGATAATATTCTTCCGCATTACCTCAAAGACATCTGTTGAGACTTGATTTCGGCAAATTTGCTTACCAGATTAAATTATATAAATTTGGATATTTCGTCTTTTTTCAAAAAGTCTGCCTTTTCTTATTTAATCGTGCCTTTTAGAAATAAAGAACTATTCGTTGTTTTTGCATCTGTTAAATCATTCTTGAGTATACATCTTTGAACTTCAGTTGTATTTCTTTACCAGAAAGACAAGTCAACTTAGCCTCTTGTGATTCTCAGATACTTTCTCATAATACGATTGAACCATCATTCTATTCTTTTGACTTCAAACTGTTTCTTGAAAAGCAAATTCAAATAGTTTCTTGAAATGCTTCATCAATCTTATCACAAGGAGATAACTTCTGATTATCATTTTATCATCTAAGATCAGATATGTACATTGCACATGAATCTTTTATGTATATCTCTGCGAACTTTGATCTTCTATCTTCAATAATCTTTATGATAACTTCCAATATAGTAATCGTTGGTTAAATGAATTGCTCCTTTATTAAAAACTTGGCCAATTTAATATGAATATAGTTTTCTTTGGCGCTAAATATCTACCGTTACAACAAACACTTTATCTTGTCCAACAAAGCAGATATTGTCTTCACGTAATGGCTTCAATAGATGATGCAGCTAACCCATTGTCTTTATCAATATGTAATCTTCAAACAAAATCGTGTTGTATGGAGTAGGACCAAATCTGAATTCGAATCCTTTAGTTAAAAGACAAATATTCAATGAGTTGTCTATGATTTGTCCTTTGTGATTGTTCTTCAATAAGGCATATAAATCTTTAGTCATATTAATCTAAGAATATGTTATCTTCAGTCATGCACGTACTTGACATCAATGACAATATTTCCAACATAGTCGCCAAGAATGAGACACATACAAAAGCCAGAAAGAAGGCGTTTCTTCTACAAGCTTCACACGCCTAACCTCCAGGAAGCATGCCTTTCAAAGCAAAAAGGTACGGCCCATGAAAGGAAAAGAAGAATATTCGTTGGAAGCTGCAGAGTTGCTGAAGAAGATGTCTTAGATGAAGAACCCCTCTTCTTATTGCAAACAAGTAAAAAACTGAACAGGAAAACTTTGATTAAAGCAGTAGAACCTTTGAATGAAGCCCTCACAAATGCACTAATTCGACTGGTTTCTCACAGTCTAAAAAATGCTCAACACTGAAGAAGATCTTGCTCTCCAATGGCAAAAATGCTCAAACCCTGGTCTCAGAGAATAGCATAGGAGTAAACCAAATTGGCAAAGTCAAATAATCAATGAATGAGTTTTATTTGCCAAAATTGCCTTATATTCCAAAAAGCACGACTTTCAAGAAAGTGACGCCACTTGAGCTCATTTAAATATTTTAAATCATATTTAAATCACCTTTTCAATAGTTTCAAGTTTAATACTTGGGCGCCCACTTAAATGCTTAAGTGATTTAATTTTAAGTCACTTTTATGAAATATTTAAGTGATATAATATTTATAAAGTCAATTTGACTTTATAATAAAGCGTTAAGTTAAATAATTAACTCAAATCACTTAAAATTCCATAACTTCCTCTAAACTCCATATAATTCCGTGCCGTCAAAAGCTGTCAACCCTTGAACTGCCAAGGCCCGCTGTGAGCCAATCACTGAGCCCAGAAAATGAGAACGACCAAACTCCTTCAGAAAATGCCACTGACCCTCTAACCAATCCAGTTAGCCCACAAGGGTCCAAGAAATAGGCTAACACACTGTTCCCAAGAACTGACTAGAGCGGGGACATCACATTTTAGTTTTAGAAATAAAGCTTGCGAGTTGGCAAGTCTAGTCAGCTTAAAGCGAGGAGATTTTAAGGTTCCCTACTCCTTGTTTGTGTATAAATAAGGGCAGACTTGCCCATTTCTTTTTAACCGTTATTGTGATAACAAATTGCTGAGCCTACTTTTGCCGCAACTTTGTTATTCAGTGTCTGTTCACTTTGTGTAAGAGCAAGTTTGCAAGCCTGTTTTGCTGCAAGTTATTGTTCAGTTAATGTTCAATCTGTGTCAAGTGTAATCTGGTTGATCGCTAAACTGTAAGCCTGCCATTGCTACAAATTTTCTGTTCCAGAAGTGTAATTGCTGTCTGAAATTTGAGGAAGGAAATTTCATGCTTACTTTGCTTTGATCTACTGTCTCAAATTTTGTTTTATGTGTTTTGCTTATATAACCTTTATTTCAGCTTACACCTAAAAGTACAATGAGTCTTTAGGTGTGTTCTAGAAGTGAGCTTATTTAAGTTTCCGTGTTCAATCATTCCTCGATTACTTCTGATTCTCAAGCTCTAAGTTTACTTGAGTTGTCAGAAGTGTCTTTAGTGTAGGACTAATTGTAGTTGAAGTTCTAGAAAAGAGAAAACCTCAGCTACTACGCAAAGAGTTTTATAACCTTGTGCTCTTTGCTGAGAACAAAAGGACTTGCAATAGTTTAGTATTCTTTCTTTTTATGCATCATCAGCAAAGAGGGAGCTTCCCTTCCTAATTTGAAGAGCAGTTTCTTCGTGCATAGCTGTCCATTTCTAATCTGCATTCCAGAGGTGCAAATTGAAACGCCAACAAGACTTCAATATGTTTTCCGTCATCTGTTATTCTGACCAATAATTCCACAAGGAATGTAGTTTTTATATAAAAAGAAAATATGTCTAGAATATGGTAGAATTCAGATCGAGGTGTAATTTTTTTGCATCATTATTAATAGTTTGTATTTTTCATTCAAATCCTGTATTGCAATCATCAGGGATGCATAAGCTCTTACTGGAAAATCCATCTTGATTAACCTAGAACAGTCAGGGCTTTTCCATCCCTTTTGTGGAAGGTTTGTCTTAGGACTGTAGTAGTTCTACTAACATTATGGAGGGTATTTGATCTGTAAAAGGATCAGTTCTGTGTTCCAGATTTCATGGCAACGTACAATGTAGCTTTCTAGAAGCATGTGGAACAGAGGAGAGAGAAAATTGAGGAAAAATGAAGGTTTCAAGTAGTTTTGTGTGAAACCACTGGTTTCCAGAAGGTGGCAGTTTCATCCTAGAAAGCAATGGTTTCATGCATGACAAGTGGTGGTCTTAGTTAGCAGTGGTTTTGCTGTCAAGAACAGTGGTTTTAACATCACCAATGATGACAAGTGGCAGTTTTGTTGTGCGTGAGAGCAATGGTCCATATTTATCGAAAACTGACTCTGGTTCCTCTTCCAGTTCCTCCACTTTTGAGCAGTTCTTGAAGGTCTGTATGTCTATTTATGATCATGTAAAACATTCAAAATGGGGGGAAAGAAAAATTGGAAGTAGTTCTTATGAAGATTGTTGTTGGAGTCCATTAAGAGAGTTCCAAAAATCTGGGCAAACAGTTGGTCATTGTAAGGTGAATAGACTTGCAAGGGAGCTGTATTATTGGTGTTAAGGCCTGAAATTCTTGAGATGTAGTATTGGTCATGTGCCAAGTGACTAGGACTGTAATCGCCATTGAAATTGAGAGATTAAAGTGAGTGGTAGCTCACATTTGCTGGAGTTTTCTCCCACGTGGGTTTCTTGAGGGTGAATTCTCTTTTTTTCTCCTATTTGTGTATGGTATTGCTCTCATTTATATTCTACTAGTTCAATTCTTGCAATTGACAAGTTTTTGTTTCTTTCTTTCCTAAAATCTGTAAGTGATGAAGTATCTAATGGACTATTTAATGTAATCTACAGATCGGTATTAGAAATAAAGATTAATGTGTCATGTAGTTATGTCTTTTAGTGCTTGAATGGGATTCTGATTCATGAAACATACACATTTATATTTAAGAACAGCAAAGCTTTCTGCTGCAATTGTGTTTCTTCAATTGAATTTTCCTCTTAAAGGGTGTGGCAGAAAATTTTAAGCTGAAAAGTGCAAAATAAATTGGATGTTTTGTTTTCAGTAATGTAAACTTCTATTACTGTTCCTCGGATATTAATTTACTGTTAATATTGATTTTTTTCATATTACCACTTCTTTTTAGAAACTGGGATTAGCATACATGTAATTGATTTACCATATTGGTGACAGGATAATCTTTCTGCAATCGATATTCTTTCTGCATGTAATCTTGTGAATTACTTTGGAAAAATGGTTCTTGGAGGCTCTGGTGTTGGTCAGATCGCTCTTTATCCAATACTCATAAGAAAGGTAATTTACTTTTTCACCAGAGAGTTACAATGATAAACTTGTTAATAGATACATCCATTTAGAATATTTAGTTCTGTGAATCGTTCTTCTTATTGGCAAAAGTATGAGGAAATCTTGTATGATCATGTTGCATTTGTTATGCACTGTAAAAATAAAACATCCTATGGCTAGATACAAGATTTGCATAATCATGGTGCATGTGTTATGTACTGGAAGAAATAAAATATTGTATGGCTCTAAGCAGGATGTTACATCAGTAGCTCTTTATGGTCTTGGAAATATACGTGACGAGCGGCTTAATCGGATGTTTCAGGTAGTTTAATAATCATCCATTTTGACTTGATGTAATGTTTAAGACACGAATCCTTCATTGAACTGTAATTTTTCTCTTGTAGACACCCCATGCTGTTCAATGGATGCGGCCTGAACCTCAGGAAGGATGCCCTATGTCAGATTGGTTCAACATTTTGGTACTCCATCAAAATAGGTAGCGCTTAAACTTTCCATTGTTTGCCATTACTTATTCTGTCAGCAAACTAACAGTGAATCTGTTGTCTTAGAATCTTAGATGATTGCCTTAGGAATTTACTTAGGGCACACAGTATTTTCCTACATTTCTGTTGCTTTCTTTGGTTAAATGCTTATGAGTTTTGCATTAAATTCTCAAGCCTATCTAAGAGATACAATCGGGTTTCAGGTGAACAATAATTTGAAACAGTGTTCAGTTAATTGTAACTTTACTTTTCACTACAGGGTCAAAA
Source organism: Sequoia sempervirens (assembly GCA_007258455.2). Classification (NCBI taxonomy): domain Eukaryota; kingdom Viridiplantae; phylum Streptophyta; class Pinopsida; order Cupressales; family Cupressaceae; genus Sequoia; species Sequoia sempervirens. The sequence goes on along the minus strand of VDFB02386314.1, from coordinate 15,072 downwards.
CAAATCCAAAGAATGCAATCAATGAGCAGTTCCTTCCACGCTTTCTGGATTTTGTTATTTGGGGGCACGAACATGAATGCTTGATTGATCCACAGGTTTTCAAGATTAAGTCATTATTGTGCAAAGACATTTCAGATAAATTGTACATAAGCTGTTTTGCTTAAGGTTTTTAATTGATACTTTTAGGATTTATGCTGTAGGAAGTATCTGGAATGGGATTTCATTTAACACAGCCAGGATCATCTGTTGCTACATCTCTCATTGATGGTGAAGCAAAGCCCAAACATGTGCTTCTTTTGGAGATAAAGGTTTTCCCTTTATCTATTGAGAACTGTTAATCATTGATCACTTATAAGCTGTTTGTTTTTTTTCTTTGCATATGGAAAGGCCATTTGTTGAAGGACATTTGTAGTATTGAGATGCATTAGATTATGGAATCATCAATCTCTCTCTCTCTCTCTCTTTTTGGAGTTTATAAAACAATCAAAATGGTAGGAGAGAAGCCTCCTTAAAATCACATTGGTTATGGTTCGATGATCCATGCCATCACAAACATAATAATATGTTCCTCAGAGGACCTAATTTTCTGGCTTTGGAAACGTTTCAGAAATGGACATGCACTGGAAAGTGAGGAAACTGTGTGGATTGCTTGGAATTTTTTTGTCAGCAAATATGATTTCAAAACTTTATAGGAAATGTTACAGACATATTTTGACAAGTTTCTAGCCAGTTTGGTCCTCCCAGTAATATTCAGGTGTTTTTGGTGAGCTGTGTAGATCCCATATGAGGCAATGTTGGTCCCATGTAGGGCATTATAACCCTTCTAAGTGGAGATTTGATTTTAGAAGAAACACAAATGAGAAAACCTAAATTGAGAAAAATACATAATACTGTGACCTTTATCGGACATGTATACATGTTGTGACCGAAAGGCAATTATGCAGGCAAACTTGCTTGTCCAGAAAACTAACTTTCAACAATATAGATGATTCTCTATATCACAGTGCTTCTCAAATGCCTCAGAAATTCAGTCTTTTAAAACAAAATATTTTAAAGCAATTCAGCTGTTATCCAGTGAAGCTATTTTTTTAGCAATTATAAAAAATTGGGAGAAAAATAAGGATACAGCCATTTACACAATCAATTTCATTTCAAGATGCTGTATTGTATAAATATCATTGGCAGAATGAACATAAAACACAACCAAGAAAAATACTTTTTAACGTTTAAGTACAGCTACCTACTTATGCTGTATTTAGAAATAGCTGAAAATGGTGAATCAAATACCTATTATGTTCTCTAGATAAACAAACTGAATCAAAAAAATCATATTTTGCAGCCATTTCCAGTTCCACAATGCAACCATAGAAAGGTCACAACATTGTAGCCAAATGAAAGATTTACATTCAGACACTTGAAACTTTGCCCTGAAAAGCATCCAGTAGCTTATTTGCACTGTATCATGCTTATGATAAATTTCTTTTTCATATGTAGACAGCGGTATGACAAACCCAAAGGCTTTTTCATATAATTTTGTTCTTCATGTTTATTTCAATTATTTCTATATTCTTGGATTTTTTTTGGTTAGCCACTTTTTGCTGTATTACCGCATTTCCAGGGAGACTGGGGGCTTGTATTTCCATTTTGGAAACTGTTCTTGTTTTCTCATTTCATTTAACATGGCTACTGTATAGTTGTGAGTAACGTCTCTAGCACACATATCATCATTTCAAGTTTCAAGACCTTTATTATTAACTTTTCTACATCAAGTTTTCATGTTTTATGTTTTAATCAAATATTTGGTGTAATTGGTTATCTTTTATTTGTTTTGAATGATCATCTAAACAGACAAATTTTTAAGTGGGGAATTTTTTATTTTAAATCAAGTTGTCTTATAGTGTCCATGCAATCTGTTATATTGTATTATCCCATCTTCTTTTGTCTAAATTTCTTCTTTTTTCTCATATGTATGGTCACATATAATAAGGCAAGGAAATGGAAAAAGGGTATCATTTTGTGTTCTTTTATGTCGAAGAATAATAGTTTAGTATAATGTTTTTAGGTTAGATTGTTTCTTTTATTTTCGTATTGAGCTATTGAGGCAGGGCTCAAATGCTACCATATGTTTTTCAGTTGTACTGTCTATTGGCTCCATTCCATGAGATGATACCTTAAAGTTCCAATATGATGTTCCATGTCTAGTTGCATATGTCCATTTGAAGAGCTGATTTGGTTGCATGATAAATGAAGCCATAAGCAATTAACTTCCATTTCAGATCCATGGTGGACAAGAATATAAGGGACAGATTAGGGTCTATTTTTGCTCCTTGATCACAAACTTGTGTTAGTTGAAATAATATTTTCTGCTGTAGTTGGCCAAAAGTAATTGAATATGTTTTAGTCGGCTAAGTAATAAATAAATAGTTATGTTTTGTATTTACATATTAGTCCCTGTCGGTTGTTATAGCCGGTTGGTAGTCCTAACCAACATTGGTCTACTATTTATATGTATTTGTTGTCCATAGTGGGGGACCGTGGTTATGATTTCATGTACTTATTGCATATCTGTGAATGAATGAGAATAAAGCTTTATCTTCCGAAACATGAGTGGTATTCATTTATGTTCTATAAGTCTGTTACTTCTGTTTACGCCGTAAATCATTTAAGTAGGATAAGTGAGTAAACATTTGGCATTGCCGATACAAACTTTGGCGATACACAAAACATAGACAAGAGTAATGGCATCATAATGGGTTAGCCAGTCAAAGAGCCGATACAAGCAAATGAGGAAAGATAAGACACGTTGACAGAAGACCTAAACCTGTGGGATATCTCACTGAAAGAACACACACAGAGGGAAGCTCTCAGGTGAGAGGTCCCTCAGGTAGCCATTTGGGACAATTTGATTGTTAACCTAGAGGTCGACCGCCTTCTTGACAGATAATCGAGATTGATCGCACATCACTACATCATACTCCAGGATCTTTGCGCCAACAAAGATAGAGAACAAAGATGACAACAAATATTGCAACGATACGAAGAGCGAAACAAATGGGAGGAGGAAGAGCGCTACACTAGTCGTAGGTGTACTTCCAGAAATTAATGCTTGTATGACCAAATAAAGGCAGGAACCGAAATCCAAGCGGTCAAGAATCGTTAGAAGAATTGGTACAAATATCCTTGAGAGTAAGAGAACAAGAGGAATGACGAAGATGATTAAGAAGAATTACTAAAGAAACAAACCAAGACCTTGTCGAAGAAACAAACCAAAACCTTGCCGACCAACCGAGACAACCGTCTGGAGATATAGTATTGAACAATGAAGAAGAAAAATACTTTGAAAATGAATTAACCAAAGAAATTGAAAATAACATATGCTGCATCTGAGAATTATCCATATTAGGAGAAGAACCGAGAATTGGAGGATCTGAACCGAAGACCCCCAGACAGAGGGAGTTCAAGAACGATTCCTAGGATACCTGGAGTGCAGAGGATGTTGAGGGTGGATGAGTGGAAGAATCGTATGTGATTGTAATGTCCCCATTTTTTATGTGTCAGCATAAAATAAAATAATTAATTTAAGTTGTTGAAAAGGGGTAAGTTAAAAAAGGACAACTTAAATTAATGTTGCAAAGTAACTTCAGTTATAAAAGAATTAAGTGAAATGAATTAAGTTACTTTTATGAGAATTCTCAAAAAGAATTAAATTAAAAGTGAAAAGGAAACAATAAGAATTCAAAGAATCACGAGGAGTTACAAGGAGATCAGAATAAAAGTTTTCAGGAGAGCTCATTGCAGCTAGGTTGGATTTGGTTTTTGGAGAACAGGTTCTTGTTGGTGAACGTAGTTCACAACCTTTCTGAGGTCGGAGTCCCTCTGAAAGAAGATTGACTTCAGTAGTGAAAGATCTGCCCTGGCTGATAGTTGGAGAAGACATTCAGTTTTCTTGCTTGGTTTTAAGCAATTGGTTGTTGATGAAATTTTGTAAAGACTTTAAAGACAAATTTCTTAGTTTTGAATTGAAGAATTGATGAAATAGAGGTACCGGGTTAATTTCATGTGGATTGTCAACTTCAGTATTTTGTAATGATTTGACACTTGTATTTTCATCTTATAAGGGGCTGTGTTAGTTCAGTTTATTAAAAGAGTGACATATCATATTCTTCACAGTCTTGGTGAAGGAATTTTATATATTTTACAAGCCACTTGAAATTTGAAAAGGTTCAAATCATATGTTAAGTTGGTCGTATCTTTCCAAAGTCAAAATCATATAACCGATAATTGAAGAATTGGGAGAGTCAGGCAATGGCAAAATATAGTGCTATAATTCATCAATCTCTGGCATAGTGATGCCTGAAAAAATTGTAAATTCTATAAAGGAGTTTCATATTATCATTTTGTGGGAATTCACAATTTCAGTATTTCTAGTTGGCTATCTTTACCACAACAATAATCAAGGAAGGGATATGAAACGTTTCTAGACAAAGCATAGACTTGGAGCTTCGGTGAAGGTTAAATTAAGAGTTCTTGCTCAGCTATCACTTGGACTATTGGAGACGATAATTTGGAGACAGGCGCAGGAGTTGTGTTTTTATTTCCATGGCATCTAGGGAGGAATTGTTGGAGCTACTTTGATCTCCCATTGCATATTATTTCAGATAAGGAATTGTCCTAAAATTTGGATGAGGATCATTTCTAAATCAGTGATTGTTTCTACACGAGAGGACAAAATGAAGATATGGTAGAATGAAGGAATGGACGCTGCTCAATTTGCAAGGGAATGCTATCCAACAACTACACCATATATGGTGCAAATAGTGTTGACAGACCGATGATATTCCAGTGTCATTAATATTCCAGTCGTGGATAGAAGTGAGTTGGGAAATTGGAGTTTGGGCCAAGGAAAATGAATATGGTCATGGAAACTACAAGTGCCAGAAATAACGTTGTCAATATGAATGAGGTAGATTGGTTCAAATATATTATTTCTTGAAGTCGTGATATTATTCAAAGGTAATCTCATCCCATTATAGCTTGGCAATCTGGTGCGAGGCTACAACAAAGGAGTTGAGGAGTCTTTTCAAACAATCGGGAAATTTCCCTTTGTTATGGTCTTTGCTAAAGGATACAATAATATCTATGCAAGGGAAAGAGACTTAGATGATGCCAATTCAGAAACATTTGTCGTCGTGGCCCTTGATTCATAGCACTCATAACAGGGGAAAATGTCGATGTTTTGAAGAAGTCTTGGAAGATTAAACAACTCTCTTAAGCCGCGTATAAGAGACATTATATGATATTCCTTGGAGCCATTTGCATTGGTAAAATAAGATGACAAACACTATTAAAGTTTGTGGAAGTTTAATAAGAGAATCGGGAATTTTCTTAGTTGCTTGTTGTTGCATTAGACATTGCCGCTGAGTTCATTGGGAGTCTTTGGAGGAATATCGGGCTAAGTAAGAAAGAAACGTGTATGCTGCTACCTCATAAACTGACGTTTGGAACAATGGGGTGGATATCGTGGCATCTGAAATTAATTGTTTATGCAGCTATTTAAATAACTAAAGCCGTCTCACAAGCTAGCTATCACCCAGTTACGTGGCATTTCTAAAGAAGGTAATATCGAAGAAGAGTTTAGGATTGGAATTCTATTATATAGTTCTTTATTACTGCCACTGGCAGCAAAATTAGGAGGAAATCTAAAGTGTTGCTGGCGATGCATATATTTTAATATATTTGAAGCTGCTATTTCTTGGAGACATCGCTATTCAACTCCTGCTGGTTGCGGCCCAAAGCTTTTGGAGGAGTCAAGAGAGTTTATACTGAACGAGAGACTTGAATTTTAATATTTGCCACAAATGTGTGATTGCGTCGGGTTGAATTGTAGATCATAATTGAAGCAGTGTTAAATTTAAAGGGACAATTAAGTTAAATTTCTGGGCAGCTACAATTCAGGAATAGTGGGCACCATTATGTGAAGCACAAAAGAAGTTGAAGGGAGATTGAAGATGTTAGGAATATCTACGGTTTATGCTACAGGTTAGAAGATATCATAGAAAATGTTGTATTGAATATTTCTAAATTAAAACATATATGGAGTGCAAAATTCTGAGCATTATATTCATTTGTTCTTCCTCTATATGTATGGACATATTTATATATGCATCTGGAGGGGAATGGTATTTTCAAGTAATTCAATAAATTACTCTCTTTGGTAAAACATGACTATAGAACAAACTCAGGAAATAACATACAAATGAAATTGTTTGACGAAATGTTTGAGTAGCTGGATAGCTGAAATAAAAAAAAAATTGTATGCAATTTAGGGTAGCTCATTACAGTGACCGTCAGTGCAAGACAAGCATCAAAACGTATTGAGCGAAGCAGTCCAAATGGGTCCAAGGGACAGGGAGAACTTCAGGGAAGGAAGATGGTGACTTTGCTAGCTAGTTCGAGTGTGGAAAAGCAAAAATTGCCAAAATTTATGGGGAATGGGTTGGAGGATCTAGTGAGACATTGCAAAACTTGTGAGACCATATGGATAGTGAGCGGCCAAGAAGACAAAGATTATTGGCTGAGAGCGTTCCCAACAACGCTATGAGGCATATCAATAGATTGGTTCATCGAACTAGCAACAAAAGACACAGCCTCATGGGATGCATTGAGAAAGGCATTCAAGGAAAAATTCAGACTATTACGATCTGACAATGAGATCGTTGCCGAGATTTATAACACCAAATGGGGGAAGCATGAGAACATACAAGCTTACAATCGTAGGCTCAAAGAATCATTGGTAAAGCTAGAGCACCAGTTGATAGAAGGGCTAAAGAAGCGTTGGTTCATTGAAGAACTAATGCCCTCGCGGTGGAAGAAAATGAAGGTAGTGTCTCCGTTGTCATACGTCGAGGCTTACAATTGGGCGATGGACATCGAGAGTGAAAATAAAACATCTTCTCGAACAAAATGTAAGACAGATGACAATGAGAGTACAAATGAGAGTAGTGACGAAGAATATAAAACACTTTAGGCCCTCCAACGAGATATGATGAAAGAATTAAACGTTGACAAAGAAACCTCAAAAGAAACCAAAGAACTATGGTGCATTAACTTTAAAATAGGTCACACAAAAATAATTGTCCAAAAAAATCCTTCTATGACATCTGTCAAGTACTAGAACATTCCATCAAGGAATGCTCGTACAATTTAAAGACAAGAAGCACACAAGTGCTCTTCACCCAAGGGGAACAATCAACCCCTCCGACCACTCCTAAACCACAAAATAGCAACAACAATAATGCATCTTCGGGTTACGACAAAAGAGGAAATAATGGTTGGTACAAGAATAGTAGGCCAAGAAGTCGAATCCAGTATGATTCTAAAGGAAGACCCATGATCCAGTGTTGAAAGTGCAATGAATGGGGTCATTTCGCCAGAGAATGCTAGAACAATCAAGGCAAAGGAGGAATTTTATGTAAGTGGTGTGGACCGGGCGATCACGAAGACACCAACTGCTTGAAACAGAAAGGTATAAACATGTTGGAAGTGGAGGATGAGGTGATTTCAGCAATTACTAGAGCACAAACGAAGAAGGCCGTGTACCCAAACCCTCAAACGAAGAAGGAAAGACTTTGAGATGCCAAAGCGGAAGTAGAACAAGCAATAACCAAGGAAAGGAGAACCTCCAATGAAGCAGCAATTGTGGTCGGAGTCGGGAAAGAACATCATACGATAGATGTTGCAGACTACCATAGCTATCAAGGTAATAGATCTTCTATAGACAATGCCACAACCGAGAGTTGCAATTATGATATAGTCGATGACAACCGAGTTTGATAGGGAAGTCCAAGCACAGACATAGCAGTACTGCTACTGGAAGGTGAACAAACCTCTGATCCAATGTTGCTCATTGTGAACATTGGGAGGAAGCTAGCCATCATGCATATGGAAATCATGGGAAGGAAACTCACGAACACCATTGTTGATGGAGGCTCGGGAGTGAACATACTGTCGGAGGATACCTAGAAATGTCTTGGGAAACCAACTCTTTGGCCACCAACATTTCACTTGGTAGGTGCCGAGCAACATGGTATCGAACCATTGGGTACACTGATGGCACAAAAGGTGACAACCGACACAACAATTCCTATTGAACTTTGTCATCATCCCATTGTAGAAGAAGGCGTACGATGCACTGCTCAAGAGAGGGTGGTTGATTGCAGCCAAGGCGGACCACAATTGGGAATAGAACACACTCTCCATTGAGAGTGGCGGGAGGAAGTGCATCTTTAATCTAAAGAATCAGGCTATGAGCGAAGAATTGGCGTCCTTCAAGTTAGAGTTTGACGAAGGAGAATCAAAGACAGAGTTAGACGAAGGAAGGAAATTCATGGAACCTAATGATGGAGTACTTGAACTAGAGAGTTGCTCTAAGGACGAGACGGGTTCTCTCAAGGGTCTATTCCATTAGCAGATGGAAGACTATGAGGTGTTCCACCCCGAGTGTAACATGCTACAAATTGGGGAGATTGAGGAAGAAGAAGACAAAGCCATGACTAGTCAGACACTTCCTATCGAGTTTAGAGAATACAAGCAAGGAATAGCAAAATTTGATGACATGCCAACCCACAAGTTCAAACGAGACAAAATTATCAAGAACGAGGAAGCAAGAATGAAAAAGGTGAACCGGGGACAAAGACAAACCAAAGACAATCTTCATTGGGGATGATTGGGACCAAGTACTAAAAGCGGTAACATTCAAGATATTCATGGAATACAAAGATGCATTCTCCTAGATGTATAAGTATCTCAAAGGGATACCCCCAAAATCATGCGTACACAGGATTCCCCTTGTATCGGGAGCACAACCTCTACAAAAGAAACCGTATTGAATGAACAAAAACTATGCCACTAAGGTTCAACAAGAAGAAATAGAGAAAGTGCTTGAAGCGGGAATCATCTTCAAAGTTGAAGTTAGCGATTGGGTTTCATCAATCGTCATATCATTGAAGAAATAATCCGAACAGATTCAGATATGCGTAGAGTTCAGAAGCTTGAATGTGGTGACTATCAAGGATCCATTCCCAATCCCATTTACCGACACAGTCGTCAAAGAAGTGGCTGGTCATGAAATGTACTTGTTCATGGATGGATTCTCAGGATACAATCAGATAAGAATTGTTGAAGGAGACAAGTTGAAGACAACATTTGTGGTCAAGGATGGAGTATATGCGTACAACAGGATGTTGTTTGGGTTATGCAATGCTTCAACAACCTTCCAAAGAATCATCCTACATATTTTTGATAAAATGTCTATGGGGAATTTCAAGGTGTTCCTCGACGATCAGTCAATCTATAGTCACCAAGAGAAGCATTTGAAGGCATTGGAAGAGTGTATGGCACGATGCAAAGTAGGAAGACTAGCATTAAATCTGAAAAAGTGTCGACTCATGGTACCACAGGGCAAGTTGTTGGGCCACATCGTCTACAAAGCAAGACTCAAGATGGACCCTGATAATATAAGGGTAATCGTACAAATGGAAGCCCCGCAGAACATCACTGGCGTGAAGTCATTCCTCGGTCATGTTGGGTACTACAAAAGATTCATCAAAAAGTTCGCCTAGATTTCCTATCCATTGGACATACTCACTAGAAAGGGACAACCATTTGTGTGGACAAAAGATCAGGAAAAAGCCTTCAACGAGCTAAAAGTACGACTAATTAGTTCTCCAATCTTGGCATACCTAGATTGGAGTAAAGAGTTCTATGTGCGTGTTGACGCCTCAAATTACGCAATTGGAACAACATTGGCAGAAGTAGGAGTGCTAGGGTTTGTTGTACCCAAAATATTTTTTTTGGCATTCTGTATAAATTGAGCTAAATCTTGTTAAAATGGTGTTAAAAGTCTGTTTTAGGTCAAACTAAACATAGGGTCTTTGTGGGTTTCTGTCAAGGAACACGTAAAATTCTAAAATTTGAAAATCAAAGGTTTTATCGCTTCCTATTTTCGTGGGAAACTCTAAATAGGACCTTCCTAAAATGATTGAAATGATTTTGATAGGATTAAAAGGCTCTACCATCACATCGTGGTCATCAAAATTCATCACTAGACATGTTCTTTACTCGTGGTCTATTTCTATTTTTCAGGAACAAAGTTAGGAGCTCCACAACCATTAATGGCAGATTGGCCAGTACCAGGTGCTGAAAGCTAAGCTTCAAAAGCTTCAACGACGCAACCATGGCGAAAAAGATCTAAAATGATGCTGTTTGATGAAGGAGATTCCTAAAACTCAAAAAGGTCAAAATTTGACTAACTCTGGAAACGTTACGAAGGAGAGACAAGTTCACAATGCTGAAAAGAGCCTTTTTCAAGCAGGGGCGCCCATGATCTTTAAAGGTCAAATGCAGTCTGTTGAATCATCCAAGGCAGTCATCCTCGGCATTTGCTTGCTGGCTCGACAATGAAACAAATAGCTAGATCATCTGATGAGTTGATCATAAGTAGTTGCTGATGAAGCAAAAAGAGGTAGTTGAAGAAATATCAGGAAACGACTGTCGAAGGTGAAGATCAAAGAAAAAGAGCCTTTACAAAAGAAAGGCGCCCTTCTTTCTAGACCTTTGGATGCTGACAAATGACCAAAGGCCTCCCAGGACAATCTTCTCAGCCTAGGTAAATCTCAACAATGCGACTGCAAGCACAGGCATCTGATGAGGCAGTCAACAAATAATCAGGATCAAACTAGGCAACTTTTCAGATGAAGATAACCATGTTGAAGTACAAAAGCGCCCTTTTCAATGAGGGGCGCCCTTGAATAAAGGAACCCTAAGAAGACTTCTGAATTTCCCAACTCCAGTCATCTTTGGTGAAACAAAGCTGGCTACCTGACAAGATATCAAACAAGATCATCTGATTCTCTGATCAATGAGAAATCCAGATCAAAGCACGAGAGGTCATTTCAAAAAGCTGAAGAATGAAGATTGAAAATTTACCAAGGCACAAGCAAAAGCGCCCTTTCTTGGAAAAGGCGCCCTTTCTTTTGAAGCCTTGAACTCAGCTTTTTGTCATCATGTCTCCCAGGCACTTCTCTTCAGGTTGGATCCAGCTAAACAGTGAATGTGTTAGCAACAGCTTAGGATCAACAAATCAAGCCAGATTCAGGATCAAACTAAGGTCATTCAAGAGAGAAAACAATAAAAAACTTATAAAACTCAAAAGGGACGCCTAGAAGAAGTCAAAGGTCAAGTTGTTGACTAAAGTCAAGATATTTTGAGATAAACTTGGCTAAAACACTCTACGATCGGTGGAAATCACCTTTTTGAACTTTAGATCAAGCCAAAACAACTTTTGATCATGAGTTAGGTCCCCAAATTTGTGGATCAAGGCTTGAGTCTATATAATCAAGGTATAGGCGTCCCACTTCATTATTTCATTGCAGGTTAAGGATCAAGAACAACCAAAAGCTCTCAAGGATGCCATTTACAGATCTGGACGAGGTTTTCATCTGTTCTTCAATATTTCTTGCAGATCTGAAGCAAAAGAAGATTGCTAATCTGAGGTTGGATTCAAAGACAAATTTTCTCAGGGAGTCAGATAAAAATTTCCAATCCATCTTTTGTCTACTTCCTCTCTTCTTGTCTTAGGTTTTCTTGCATATTATAGAAAAGCAACAGGCTACATCAGATCAGATCAACTGGGTAGATTCAGAATAATTTTCCATTGAAACCCATCTCGTCAGATTTTCCAGAATCAACAAACATGCTGCCCCTATTTTTGGGGGTTTTTCCAAAAAAGTTTCAGAATCAAAATTCTGAGGAACTGGGCTTGTTTAGCATTGAAGCACGAACAAAACCCATGTGCTAGACTTTTTCCGGAAAAATACTTCTCGGCAGGGCGCTATTTTCAGGGGTTTCCGAAAATCATCAGAACAAGTTCAAGTTTACAGTCAATCTTTAAGTTTTTCAAGATGCAGTACTCTCAGGTACAATACGGGACCAAGACGACCCTATTCCATGATTACTTGAAAACAGTTGACACAAACTTACATTAGGTAAATCCAGTGGTTGATCTAGAGTAGCTGGAGGGCATGAATCAGATCACATTGCAGAATATTGAAGAATCCGGGTTGCTACAGGCTGCATCCATCCCCATCACATTACAGAGCGTGGAGCTTGTAATCGCTTGTGTTAAGCATTACAATCCTACCACTAGAGAAATCAGAGCAGTGGATGGGAGAATTGTTTGTAGTCTAAAGCCTCAAGATATCGAAAGGTGCTTTGATATTCCATCATGTCCTAACAGTAAAGTCATATCAGTGATGGAATGTGAGAAGGCATTCGAGACGGCCAAAGACAAATGTCAAAGGGTAATAGTTGAAAAATGGCTAAAAGTGACAAAGGCTAGCTTGCCTAAGTTGGTGGGACGAGGAGAATGTAAAGATGAGTACGCAGTGTTAATCACTTTACTCAATAGAATCACTGGAGAAGAAGATGGCAATCATTTCCAGTCATGGATGTATTATGTCATTGCGAAAATCATTGGCAAAAGGGAACATTATGACTGGGCCACTCTGATTAGTGACACACTCCACCAACAGATCATTGGGTATCTGGAAGCTCATAGGTTCCACATGTGCTCTTACCTGGTATACCTGATTGCCTTCCAAGGTGATTTCAGGATATTGAACAATGTGGGAACCTTAGGTCTGTAGAAGGTTCACGAGCATTTTACACGTCTTGAGTTTACTCAAGCGGAACGACACTTAAAAAGAACGAGTGATCACTTCATTATGCACACTGTACGTGAGCTAGACCATAAGATGCGCGTGCGTATTTCACAAGTAGCCAGAGAGGCAATGGCGGGTTGGGCGGATTGGTTCATCCAATTCCCTACGTTCTCCTACATACGCGTGTATGGCTACATTGGTCACCCCGCCATGCTACCAAGATACCCTTCAGGTAGGGTAGTCTTCATGGAATTCCTGAGACAGTTGTCCGAAGTCCACATCTACTTGCGCTTGAAGAAGAAGACAGCTGTTAACTTTCCCATTGGAATGGGACTCTATAGATGCAGATTCGCGACAGATGCTAAGACGATGAGTCAGGAAATGGTGAGGCTTAATCTCAAGTACGTCATTGAGAGGTGGTCCTATGATCCCAGAGGGCTCTATGTAGCGCATCTCGAGCAACACTCGTCACATAAGTCTTCTATGGAAGATTATTGGGTAAATTGTCAAGATGAGTATGAAGTGTGAAGAAGGAACTACAGTCTGTTCAGATTCTCGCAAATTGCTGATTTTATGTCAGCAGACATCGAGGGCCTATCCGACGATGAAGGGGAAGTCATTCTCCCCTCATTCTTCGCAGATTCACTTGACTCTCAACCACTCCCAAGAGTGGATTGGTATGCCAAGGAAAACACGTCTATAGAGGAAAGAACGATTAGAGTGGTTAGAAATAGCCAACTCTATCTCGATAGCAAGAAATCAAGGAAGGTGATACCTCACAGAACAGAGCCACCACAGGTTCAGTCTACATCACCTTCCACTTCAAGAAGGAAGCCTAGGTAGAAGCAGATTTGAAAATCTTCCCTAAGGGATGAGGGAGATGTCAAGCTCTACAAAGCTCAGAATATAGAGGACACTGCTGGAGAAAGCACACAAATTCCAAATAATCATGGCATATCGCCTTCAGAGCAAAGAATAGAGATCACACTTCAACCGTCGTGGGTTGTTGTTTAGGAGCCAGCAATAGTTGGCCTAAAGAGCCAAGAAGGTAATCACAATGCAGAGTAAACGGTGCTCATATATGGAAACAAAACCATATCACCTATCATTACAATACCACAAGTCCTCATTGACTTGGATTCACCACCGAGGGACATTGCTCCAGCACAGTCTCACACATCGGGCATTCAAGTACCTCATATTCCTCCTAGTGAAGTTTGTCGAGATTCCATTTGGCTTGAAAGCTTCTTAGGAAGAAAGAGGGAAAAACCCTCCTATGAACTTGACTTCACCAAATTCGACCACGTCCCACAAGACATGTCCGCGAAGAAGTTGAAGAAGCAAATTCACATAGAAAGGAATGCAAAGTGTGAAATTACCATAAAGACTGCTGCCCCTCCAGTAGAGAAAAGCATACACGGGGTACAAGTGGAAGACTATACATTGTCTAAACTTAACCTCGGGAAGACTACACGACAAGTGGAGGCAGACCTTCTCAGAATAGCTTCGGTGAGCGCACAAGAAAGAATGGCCAAGGATGGAAAAGAAAAAGCAGCCTTAAAGGCTGAAAATCAGCAACTGAGGTCATACATAACCATCTTGATGCATGGCACCCCAAACGTCTTAGCCTTACTAGCAGGATTGTTAGATCTCCCCGCAGAACAAAATCATCAACAATTGATAACATACGGCAAACACTTGAGAGATCAAGTGGAAGAGTTTGTTCTCAAGGGTAGATGTATATTGGCAAATCTATACCAGTTACGGGATAGAGCACATGGGCTTCGTGCAGAGATCTAGCAATCAGAACAAAGAATTGCAGAGAAGAGGCTAGAAGACGAGAGCACAATTGCAGATTTGCAATTGGCATATCAATCAATCTACTCCGAAGAAAACAAGCAACTTCTCTTTGCTTGGAAAGAATAGCCGGCGTACAAGGTGAAAGCCTATGACACCCATTCAGTAGAGTTGATTGACTACAGACGGGTGGTCGCCACAATTATCAACTTCGCAAGAATGTTGGTGATATCATTCCTTCGCATGGAATATTAGTGTGAGGGAGGAGAATACATCGAGATGGTCACTATACAGAATCAGTTCAGAGGCGTCATCCGTAGTACCCTTCTTGATGATCCAGATGGTTGCAAGTTGGCTAAGGTGGCAGCTTTATCAACCAAGTTCGAAGAGGCAACATCTCAGTGTATAGACTTCGGAAATCAACTCACAACGGGTGAGGTAATGCTCAGACGCCATGTCATCATTCTACAGAGCATTAACTCCCCAGAGGCTGATGAAGTCAACGAATGGATAGAGACACTGCTGATTAATGGTGAGTTGTAAAAGCACCAAAGAA